>QYSG01013334.1:600000-830123 GCA_003988875.1 Lachnum nothofagi
CTCGTGCGGTATCTCTTGAAAGCAGTCCCTCCTGTCTCTGCTCCTGTCTCTCCTCCTCTCCCTCTCTTGCGCCTTCCGTCTCTCTCTCTCCCTCCCTCCCTCCCTCTCTCCCCAGGTAATATGCTCCCCTTTCCCTGAGCGCGACGCCGTCTCGTCCCGGGCCTTCCGTATCTAAACATGGGACCGCACTCGGCAACCATCACCGCACGCGAGCGGGAATTATACAGGTCTGTAGAGAAAGAGAGAAAAACATTGCCGCCTCGAGTATTCTGGCAGATGGCTGATAGATCCTTTGGCACAGGTTCTTCCAGCCCGAGTACTCACCCACGCAGCCAGATGGCGAGCGCGTCCCTCGATCCTCGAGCGACCCCGTCCTTACTGCCTTTGCCCAGCTCGGCGCCCTGCGATTAAACACAAAGAGGGGCATGATAACACTCTCCACCGGCTTCTCCGAATTCATCATCGCAGAGTCGGGAAAGAATCTATCGCTACAGGGCGACGATGATCCGAATGACAGGCTATGGCATGGCGTTGGGACGTTCAAGTGCCCGACCAGCACGCATAGGACCATCGGATCCGAGTTCGTCGACTACTTCTGCCGTACGGGAGCCGATCACCTAGTTATCAATAATATGAAAGAGGACCCCGTATACCAGAATAAATGCGTGGTAAAGGAAGATCCGCATGTTACTTTCGCGGCGGTCGTCCCGCTGCTGTCGCCGCGCTCAGGCATGGTTGTAGGTGTCTACGCGGCCGTGGACGATAAGCCCAGGGGAGACTTACTGGATTGTGAGCTCCAGTTCCTGCTGGATATGGGGGTCACGGTGTCGGACTATCTCAAGGCGGGTCTCCTAAAGCAGAAACACTATCGCGCGGAGAGGATGATCAAAGCAGTTAGTTTGTTCATCGAGGGCAAGGCAACCTTGAGAGATTGGTGGTTGGAGATGGGCTATAAGTTCCAAAATCCTGTTATCCAGAAACGTTCTAAGAGCGTCGTTGCGCTCAGCCAGCTCGCAGACGTCGAGTTTGGTGTACAAGAACCAGCTGCAAATCTCTCGAAAGGCTTACATGATTGGCCCGGCGACGACTCTAATACACATACTCCGGTTTCTTCTGCGCCATCTCGAGCTGGTGGTGATATTGGGGATGGAAGGCCAATGCTGCCCCGGTCGGGGTCAGAGACGACGGGCCAAACGACCTTGGTGTCTCCGTCCTGGCACGAACGGAATAGCTCTGTTGCTACATTTGATACGATGACTGAGCCGACGACTGTTGATCATACTGATGGTCGACACTCAGTTTCCTTTGATTTACCGCCAAATCAGCTATCATCTGATGTATCCAAAGAACTACAAGATGCCTTGCTATCAACTGATCTGAAAGGAATCTTCTCCCGCTCGAGTAATCTCATACGTGAAGCCATCGGCGTCGAAGGCGTCGTGTTCTTCGATGCCAGTGTTGGATCTTTCGGGGGCAGTTCTGATCGGAATGTCATGGAGGAAAGAGCGCCCGGAGCTTTTCATGTTGACAAAGCTCCTACCAGCAGTGAAGACGAGTTTATGCGGAGACCGTCAGTCCCGGACCTAGATGTCAACGGGCACTCTGCTTCCGACTCGGCGCACCAGGGCGAGCAACCGCCTGAGAAGTGCTGCAATATCTTAGGCTTTAGTACTCGCAGCCGCTCGAGTTTTCTGGGCCACCAGCCTTCTGAGGCCCAGACTCGGCTGCCAGAAAGTATTCTGAGAAGACTTCTGAAGAGGTATCCGCATGGCAAAGGTAGAGTTTATTTATTTATATCAGCAATCTTAGGGACAAAGGCATATTCGAACGAACTATATTTGTTTAAAAATGTTTGGGGCTGTTCTGTGATCGATACCGAATTTTGAAGATATCGAAGCTGATAGTATATGTCATAGTATTTAATTTCGATGCAGATGGAGCTTGTTCCTCCGGTGATTCGGACCATACATCTGGAAGGGAATCCGAACCAAATGCCGAATCGTTGAAGCCATTACCACAAGACATCAAAGCCCGCCGGAAGCGCTTGTCCAAGGAGGCTGAGATCAAAGCCATCTTGAACGTACTTCCCAGGGCAAGAAGTGTCTTCTGGTACCCGCTCTGGGACAACAATCGGGAGCGATGGTTCGCTGGGTCTCTCGTGTACTCGAACGTTCCAACAAGGATCTTATGTCCCGAGGAAGATTTGGCATATCTTGCTGCTTTTGGAAATAGTACGATGGCCGAGGTAGCAAGGATCTCAGCTCAAATGCTGGATAAAATGAAGTCAGATTTCATTTCGAGCATATCACACGAATTACGGTCGCCCCTCCACGGCGTTTTGGCCAGCGTTGAATTTCTGCAGGAAACTTCTATGACCGAGATACAAGAAGACATGGTGAACAATATTCATGCATCTGGAAAAGTGCTGTTGGATACCATCAATCATGTTCTCGATTTCTCAAAGGTCAACAGGAAAGCGAAGAACAACAAGATCTCTAAGTTATCTGGCAAGCGGCGGAAGAAGCTGCCTAGGTCGCAGCCTATGGATGACGACACGGAAGACTCAACAGATATGTGTGTTTTATCCGAGGAAGTGATCGAGAGCATATACGCAGGCCATAGTATCAGCAAAGCTGTGCTTGACCCATCATCTAAGTTCAAGCGTAATTCGTCAATCATCTCCAAAGACTCAATACCAAAAGATGTACCTATCACAATTATCGCTGACATTGGATGGCACAAAAACTGGACATTTGAAATCGATCCCGGAGCGTGGAGCAGGATCTTGATGAATCTCTTCAGCAATGCAATGAAATATACATCGTCTGGTTTCGTCAAGGTTTCGCTGGAAGTTGAGACTGAAATGTCTTCGCCGCGAAACAAGACACCACGATCGAGTTTGCTATTGAAGGTCAAAGATTCTGGCAAGGGCATTGGCAAGGAATTTTTGAAGCACAGACTTTACAAGCCATTCACGCAAGAAGATTCGTTGGCTACAGGAGCTGGCCTTGGTCTCAGCATCGTGCGGCATATTATTCAGGATCTAGGCGGGCAGATAGACTTCAGCAGTGAGCCAGGTTCTGGAACCGAAGCTACTGTTCGACTGCCTTTGACGGCTGCAGCAGCACCAGCCAAGACTGAAGGCACAAATTACGTGATTGAGGCAAGAGAAGCGACGAAAGGATTCAAGTACTCCCTTGAAAGCTTTGAAAAGTATCCAGATATTACCGAGACTCCTACGGGCATTCTCTCCGCCGAGGTTGAAGCTGCGCACATGCTCAAGTCTTCTGTCCAAAATCTGATGACTGGATGGTTTGACATGGAGCTTAGCACAACTCCTGCAGCAGAGACTAGTACGGATGTTGTTGTGATAATGGAGTCTGGGCTCGGCGATAGGTCTGTGAAGGACATATTGCATTCATATACCCATGCTGGAACCACGAAGTCTGGCAAGTCGGTTGCGATTGTACTTTGCAGCACGTATCGTCCTGGGCCGAAGATGCACGTCTGCCAGTCGTTCGACATATTTTACGTTCAGCAACCGTAAGTTGGCCTCGGTCAAGAAATTGTACATCACTGATGTTTTTAGATTTGGTCCGCATAAGATTGCGAAAATACTACATAATGCATTTGTGCAGAGGATTGGCCCAATGCAGGGATACGAAATTGGTAGCCCCGAGGGCCTCAAGTCACCACTGGCCGAAAAAACCCCAACCGCTCCAGAGCAATCAGCATCCACTAAACCCGTCGAGGAGCCAAAAGCAAACCTACCCACAGACACCAGCCCCGACCCCTCCAAACCCAACAAAGACCTACGCGTCCTCCTCGTCGAAGATAACGAAATCAACCTCAAGCTCCTCATCGCCACCATGCGCAAGCTAAAAATCACCCATGCTACCGCAACCAACGGCCTCGAAGCGCTGAATGTCTACAAAGACAGCCGCGGCGCCTTCGACGTCGTCTTCATGGACATCTCCATGCCCATCATGAGCGGCATCGACTCCACGAAGCACATCCGGCGCTTCGAGCGAGAGGAGGGATTAGAGCCGACGAGGCTAATTGCATTGACGGGCGCGGCGAATCCGAATACGAGACAGGAGGCGTTCAGTAGTGGTGTGGATCTATTTTTGACGAAGCCGGTGCCGATGAAGGAGTTGAGGGGGATGTTGGAGGATATTAGGAGGGAGGCGGCGAGGATTTTGGAGGAGACAAAGGATGACTGACTGAGAAAGGGCAGCGAGAATTGTCAATTGTAGAGTTTACTTGTTAAGCCAAGGCTATGAAGGTTGGGGTTGAAGGCAAGGAAGGAGCAACTCGGCGGATGTCCTCAGATGAAGGCCGCAAATATAACGACTTCAAGTTCGGGGTTGTTCACAACCCTAAGGGGAAGGAACAATCGAGTCACCCTCGGAAGGGAGGCGTAATCCACAGCGCCAAGCAGTGGGCGCGATAGGCGCAACGGAATTTTTTTAATCTGGAATGATACCAATAGCACTGGACGGGAAAATAGGTTGGATGCCTTGTAGCTAATGAAAAATTTCAAAGTTATCCAAGCTCCAGCCTCCTGTAACACAACTCACCCAACTCTTATTGAAACCGTACTGAACAGCAGACGGCCAATGCTTTCCTAAAACCCAAATAACCCATCTCATGCCCGCGACTGCACCTGCTCCACCCAGTAAGTACACCACGTGCGCGGGGCTCTATGGTGGAGGCTGTGCTAATATCTTACTCCCCTTACCGAAATGTAACTCTCTCGAGGTAGTGCTGCTATGTTACTGAGGGGTAAGCGATCCCTTTCCGAACACTCGACCTTCTGGAAGAGCGGAGATTGAGATGAAGTGCGTGTAGTATTGCGGCTCCACCAACAGAGCGCGTACTAGGCGACAGCGTGATCACGGTCAATACGCATCTCATCGACAAGAACTTCCCGAACCAGGTTTCTGTCATCTCGGTGTATGCGCAGAGGAAGGTGGTTAGTGTGTTGTTCTTTTGGGAGGAGGAGTGTGTGAGATGGAAGTTGTTAGGCGAAGAGGAGAAGCTGCTTGAGGGTGCGACTGAGGCGCAGAAGGTCGCGGAGCTGAATGACAGGAGCGGAGATGGGGAGAATAAGAGGGAGAATGATCTTGTGGTGAGGTTGAAAGGTGTGAGAATGCGGATGAGGCTTGTGCCTAGTGAGAGAGGGGAGGGTAAGTCTTTCTCTTTCATATGGAAAATGTCCTGTTTAGGAGCTGGTCTGAAGGCTACTTGTCTCGTGGTTTGCGGATTGGTGTGCTTGAGATGTTCCTCGGGCTATCAGGGCTCATCACACGTTTTCGGAATCCAATTCGCTGACAATTTCATAGGGACCGCAAATGTGAGCGGCGGGAGTGGGCATGAGTTACCTGATTATTCTAGGGAATGATTTCTGGAGGGAAGGAGGGACAGACAGAGGGATGTGGATTGCTCAATATTTGTGAGCAATTGAGGGAAATGGGATTATGAGGTTGGGGAACTGGCGCTTTTGACCATGGGTTTTTTTAGGATATCCAACGATTGTTAAACCATCTTGCAATAGCTGAAAATTTACTTTTTTCTCTAAAGTTGGTCAGACTATGAGACCCTAATGTCGAAGATGTATGCTCAAGTGAGAGGCAATATAGATTGTGGAATGACGCCTCGGTACCTGGATGTCGGGAAGTGAGGCCTTCTTGCGATCCGTTAGTCATACATTTGAAAAAGATGTTGAAAGGTGAGCCCCAACTACAACGCGAGAAACCCAAGCAGCGACCCTTGCGAAGATCGTTTAAGTTTCTCTTGCATTAAGTGAAGATCGAGAAAGCTAGATCAGCTGACATCGACGCCAGGCAAACGGTTCCGAAAGCTTCTTGGTCGTTGGGCCTCAGGACATCAAACTCAGTTCATCACAAACAAGGGACGTGTGAATTCTGCAAACTCAACTTAAGCTAGAGATGCTGACCCGGAAGGCATCGGGAGAGTGCAAAGACATCGAGGGCGTGGCTTGCGTTTGAGATTTGCGATCCCTAGGAACCACCTGAGCGGGATGCGTGATAATCGTATGTCAGACTCAAATAGGAATGATTTTGGGACAGATGAAACACCCGTTTTATGAGGCTATGATTTTTAGGGGCCTGAAAGGAACAAATCCGAATCCCAGAAACGAGGCGTGCCGTGTCCCAAGCCCTAATCGACTAGAGGGGCTTCTGGTGGAAGAACCGTGCAAATCTAACGTTCGCAACTACATCCCTGGGAATGGGGCTCTGGAGTCAACACTAACAAAAGTATATCGGCTCACTCCGGACAATTTATGAATGCGAACAGGTGTTCGGCAGTCCGGAGACCAAACATTAGAAGGTGCATTGAGCTCTCGAAACAGCTTGCCGCTCGAAAATGTCGTGAGCAACGCAAAACAAAACATAGATTCAATCGTCATCTAGCATGATGACAATAACAAAATACAAGGCTGATACCGACACAATGTAATGCAAGGATCGACGGACAAAAATTTCTGGAACTATCGAATTCATGCCGACGGCAAAGAAAGGAAACGCACAAACCTTTTCCTCGGGAGGAAGCTACCTGATCAGCCTCGCATAAACCATCGAAATCAGGTCCTTTCGGAAGATTTCCTGATCATTGAGGAATCACGGCTCGGTCATTGGGGGCTTCTGAGGTCAGCGACTCGGGGACAGAGTCGCACGAAAGGGAATCCGTGCCTGGAAATATATCGAAAAGAATTTTGATAGGATATAAAAGGCATGATAAGGCTAAATCAAGTATAGTGGCGTCCCCACCACTCTGCGAGGCGGCGAAAGCTGGGCCTGAAGATGTTTCCAGGGGCATGGATTGCCTGGGCTGAGCTTGGTGCGCCTTTTCGTGTCAAGCCAGTCAGAAGACTCGGGATCCAACACGTCGGGGGGGGAAATTGGAAACGCGAGGGTTGGGACGTGACGAAGACGAGGGGCGAGGGGCAGAGCAGGGAACGGGACCACCGGTATCTGCTGTGGAGGAGCCTGAGTGTGGTCTAAGGCCAAAGGGCTGCGCAGGCTGGTGCCGTATAAACGTTGGATCCCCAACTCGAGATGTGATTGCGACGGGACCGGTCTTCGCCAGGAGAGAAAACCGCCGGCGCAAAATGAAACCATGAGTCCCTCGTGGAGCTTCCAGAAGACGGCGTCGAAGATTTCTGCAAATAATTCCGGGCCCCTATCGCAGCCCCCCTTCCCCTTTCTCGGCGCTGCGTTTGCATTCGCTAAAGGGCAACGGGCGAAGTACCTGCAGGTGAAGGCGGCTGCTAGCGCCGAAAAAGGAGGCCCTCGCCGACAGTGGATTCCCCAGCAAAACAACTCGCAGCGACGGCGACGGCGACGACGACGACGAACACGAGGACTGAGACGAGAGTCGAGGTCGTTTCCCTGGCGCCACACACCGATTCGCCTGCCTCTGCCTCGAACAACCAGAGGTCGTCCGTACATGTAACTGCTCTGCGGTCGCCCGCGTCTCAGTCGCACGCTCCCGGCAGTTCTCCCCCCAATCTAAGAATTCCGTCTCCTACGCATCAACCTCATTATCCGTCGCCCTTGCCAGCTTCCACATCCCCACCAGGCGAAGGACCTCAAGTCCGAGTGAGCACACCTAGCCGCTGGTCCCTTCGCAACGCTATCGGTGGCGGGAACCCCGATTTCACTTCTTCACGACCCTTTCGCTCTCGATCAGGCACAGGCGGTACCGGCAGCAGTGTCGCATCCAGACCACGACGTCCGCCGAGTCGCCCGAGTTTGTGGAACCCGACCAATTCGACACCAAGAGTACCGACGCGGAAGAGGAATCGTTCGCAGAGCGAAGACCCTGGGGTAATTGCCATCCCATACCAGCATCCTGACATTAGTTCGCCGCGCGAAGGCGCCGCTGCGGGAGGGGGCTATCCGTTACTAACACTACCTGAGAAGAGGCAGAGTCTACATTCAGGGTCGGCGCGAGCAAGCCTGCAGATTGAGAGAACCGGAAGTTCAAACGGATCGAATCGAGTTTCGTTGCCTGGGAGCGTCAGCATCGATATCCAGCGACGGAAAAGTGGTGAATCGCGTCAAACTACACCTTCAAAAGTCGACAAAGGCAAGGGACGAGCAATTGAATCCGACGAAGCCACCCGGCCAGCACAGAGCAGCTTTATAGACTACAGGAAACGAGTCCAGAGCTTTGACAATC
The DNA here is from genome assembly GCA_003988875.1 of Lachnum nothofagi. NCBI lineage: Eukaryota > Fungi > Ascomycota > Leotiomycetes > Helotiales > Lachnaceae > Lachnum > Lachnum nothofagi. The sequence continues at coordinate 608,209 of QYSG01013334.1, forward strand.
TAAAAGCACCACCGACAGGCCTGTCGATAGACTCGGATAAAGCAAATATGCCTCTCGATCTCGAACGCGGGCCCGATCCTCAAAGTCCCTATAACCCAGAGGGCGTTTCGCATCTACCGCATAATGCATCGAATACATCTTTACACAATGGCATCGGGCCAGCCATGTCCGAAAGTTCATCTATAATAGGCTCAGATGGCCCAGGGAATGCAGCAGATGAATGGGGACCACAACACCCATGCTTTCCTCACTTGAACCCTCACGTCCCTCTCTCGTCGCCTCTCTACCAAACTACACGAATAATACGCGTACGACGAGACTGGATGATTGTAGGCGATTTGGCACCTACCTTTTCGAATTTATACCCCGAGATCTTAGACCCGGCTGGAGTGTCAGAGCAAGATTTCAGAACAATCGTAGAAAAGATCAACAGCCAGCTGATACCAGCCTTCAATCCTTGGGCTGTGCGGAATCTCTTCGATGCTACCATCGGCTTGTTGACTGGGTGGATATGGGACGATCTGGGATTCACGGCAGTGAAGTCGAGGTTAAGGACCGTAGAGCGGTATATAGATGAGTGGAATAAAGAGATGGAAGGGAAGAGTGACGAGGGACTGGACAGCGCACCAAAGATCTTGCCATTAAGGAGGACGGGATACATGAATGTAAGCTGTACTTTTGTTTCCTAAGACATGACTTCAACTAACACGCAAATAGCTTGACATCCAAATCCCCGACCCTGAAGCCCAATACCCAGCGACAGAGCGCAGCGGCACCGGCCACTCCAGAAACACCACCCAAACCACCCAATAAACTTACCGTATCATCTTTCACCACCTTCTATTTGTATGTTCTTTGTAATACTGGGAAAGGGAGCAGCGAGATTTTTTAAGACGTACCGTATACCCCCACACAAGGTCTCATATTTTCTGCGCTGGCGTTAGAGGGGCTGATGGGAATTCTTTCTTGAGGCATAGCGTAGCGTTGCATGCATAGCCGGCACCTTTTTTTTACTTATTTAGCTGTTGTAAGACCAAATATAATTCTTTTCTTCGTGTTCATGTTGACGAGTCCAGTCTAGTGCCTGTGTTTCGAGTCCAAAGAATTCTCAGGATCGCAAAGTTGCGAACAATCCAATTAGGAGTGATTACTATACGGAGATCGCGGTCAAAAGACTCCGCGCTTCAGGGTCTTCAGCGGCCAAGGCGCTAGTTCCCCCTGTAATTACAGGCTTTGACTTACTGTATTCCACTGAAAGGACCCTGAGACTCCCTAAATGTCTGTTTTGGGCTGCTAATTAGCGGTTGCTGCGGTAATCTGGCCTTGCAGGGGCTTTAGCGAGAAGATTCTCGACCTTTAGTGGTTGAAGGCCTGTAATACAGTGGGCCCCGGCGCCCTAGGGCGCTGATGGCCCTGTAAATTGGTCTCATACCCTGAAGCGCGGAGTCTTTTGACCGCGATCTCCGTACGGGTGCCTAACCCCGGGGTCTTACTAGAGCCAATCAGCATATCTTAAGCTCGCTAGAATTTATAATGCTGCAGGCCGAGCTTTCGGTCGTACAGCATATAAATGACTCGATTTTCGCAGCAGCAGCGTTATTCTCATCTCTTCCTCTTGCATTGCCACATTCCATCATCTCGTCTATCAACTACCATAAATAGGAAACACCGACTTATAGACGAGGAACCTTTGATTTCAACAGGACTTTCCAGTCATGGACCCTTTAACAGCCCTGTCTGTTGCAGGCACAGTTCTTCAATTCGTGGATTTCACAGGAAAACTCTTCTCCACAACACGGAAGCTTTACAATAGATCAGGCAACTATCGTTCGACTGACAACGATGATCTTGGTTTCATTGCAGTCAATCTAAACGAAATCCGTGTGAAACTGAGACGGCCGCTGCTACCAGGTGACCAACCATATAACTTGACTCAGAATGAGCAAAAGCTAGCTGATATTTGCGGGGAAAGCGCCAAAATTGCCGAAGAGATTTTGGAGAGATTGGATAGATTGAAAACTCAAGGATGGATGGCGCTGAATGTGAAAAAGAAGGGGTGGGAGAGCTTTTCCCAGGCACTCAAGTCGATGTGGGGAAAGCGAGAGATTGAGGAGTTGCTGAAAAGATTACCAGTGTTGCAAGAGACTGTCCAGATGCTGGTTTTAGGTGATCTCAGGTGAGTAGTCTCAAGTCATCCCATCAGGTTGGCATGAACGTCGTTGGCGTGATCATGCTTAGATAAATATCCAGGGATCGTGCCGAGCGTATGGAAATTCAGAACTCTGGTCGACACGACTTCCTTGAAGATGGAACGAGGAACATCGTTGGCATCTTGCTAGAGATTCGCAGCGCGGCGGCCAAAGACCTTCAAGATCAGATGCAAGCCGTCGTCAGTATGCTCAACAATAATGTTATCGTAGTCAAAGCCAGAACTACAGAGGTAATCATCAACACACGGATCAAGGAAGACCATCTTCAGACACCCGAAGGCAAAGATGACGAAGAAAAAGCTGCTATATCTGATGCTATCTTAAGGACAAGAGATAAAGAAGCAACCGTGCGAAGGCTAGCGAGCCGCAGAATATTAGAAGACCTCCGCTTTCCAACCATGGACGACCGACACAAGGAAATCGCTTCGCGGCACCGGAAAACATTCGAGTGGGTGTTCCGTCAATCATCAGAGCAACAACAGCCTTGGAGTAATTTGGTGGAATGGCTGCGAGAAGGACTGGGCACTTATTGGATCAACGGAAAGGCCGGGTCTGGGAAGTCTACACTGATGCGATACATCTACGACAGTGCGCAAACTCAACAGGAATTGCAATATTGGGCCGGCTCTATCCCTTTGACGATGGCGGGCTTTTTCTTCTGGAATAGTGGGACGCCGGAACAGAGATCACAAATTGGGTTTCTTCGCTCTCTGCTGCATGAGGTTCTGGTTCACCATCAAGCGCTAATTCCGATCGTGTTTCCGTGGTATTGGGCAGTGGCATATTCCCAAGCTGCTGAGGCTACAGATCCTACCAATATCAGTATAAGGAAATGCCTGTTCACTGAATCACGACTGCTTCAGGCATTTGGCTTGCTGTTGAAACAGCGAGTGATACCTCTAAAGCTATGTCTTTTCGTGGATGGGCTTGACGAGTATGATGGTGACCACGAGAAAATTGCAGAGCTGTTCAAGGAGATGTCGACGTCTCCATACGTGAAAGTCTGTGTGTCAAGTAGACCTCTGGAAATTTTCGAGGACGCTTTCCGGTCATTCCCCGGCCTTCGGCTTCAGGACTTAACTATCAAGGATATCAAGCAATACGTGGACGAAGAGTTGAAGAATAATCTCCGCTTCGAGCTTCTGGCTAGCGAAGAGCCTCGTGAAGCCTTGGTCTTGATAGAGCAAATTGTTGTCAAAGCACAGGGTGTCTTTCTGTGGGTCGTGCTAGTGGTGAGAGTGCTTTTGTCCGGACTACAGGATCACGACCATATCACGGATCTCGAGGAACGACTCGAAGTTTTGCCCTCAGAGCTTGACTCCTTATATGATCACATGCTTTTCAAAAGGCTAGATAGATCATCTCTGAGCAAAGCGTCCCGTATCATCCAAATCGCTAGTGCAGCTCGGCAACCAATTGTTTTGAACAATCCAGAGCCTCTTACGCTCTTGGGCTTATCCTTTGCTGAGGCACGCCTAGAAGATGTAATCAATGCTGAAATCAGACCTATCGGTGCTACTGAGAAGAGCGAGAAGAGCCGGAGGACGCATGAGAGATTGAAACTCTGGTGCGCAGGCTTGATAGAAGTTCAAGGAGCGGAGCAACGTGGGAGCGATAACACAGAAAGAAGTGAATCTGATGGAGAGCGCAGGATCCAGTATCTGCACCGAACAGCTCGAGACTACCTCGAATCGCCAAAAGTCTGGGAGACACTGGTATCATACACCTCAGATACCGAGTTCCACCCCTTCCTCTCTTTGCTAGGATCCCACGTGCTCTCCCTGAAGGTCATGACACGCGAAAGAAAAGACACTGTGCTTCGGAAAGCTTCCCTAGCAATGGCTTGCGCGCACGAAGCTGACCGTGACACCGGCCGACCATCAAAAAGTCTCGTCGACTCGCTGGACAAAGCTATGAGCCACTGGTACGCTCGCGACCCATCTTGTCAACGAGCCATCCGATGGAACCTCCACTGGGCCAGCATCATGGACCCTCCGCGCTGCGCCGAAACTCCAGGGAAGACATGGCACGACACCTTCCTCACCCTGGCAATCCAATACGGCCTCCAGGCATACGTGCAAAATAAGCTCTGCCATCAACCTTCCATCCTCCCCTCCAAACCCGGGCGGCCCTTTCTGCACTACGCAATCCACCCCGGGCCTGTCAGATTCGTATCCAGTACGCGCCTCTACCCTATGCTCCCCTCTATGATCCACCTCTTCCTCTCGCGGGGCTGCGACCCCGCTCAAATCTTCCATGGCCGCACGGCCTGGGACCTCGCGTTTTTCTCTATCGCCAGGCTAAAACCTAATTCGAGTCCCGAGTTATTAGCAGGATGGCTGGATGTTTTGAGGGTGCTGATTGAGAGGGGCGCGTATTCGCAGTTCTGCGATGATCCGATTACGAGGCGGCCGGCGAAGGAGGTTATTACGCGAGTGTTTAAGGGGAAGTTGCCGCTTGAGACCGAGGCGGTGTTGAAGCTACTGGCGGAAGATCGTGAAGAAGGCGGCTTCAGGACTTGGTTTCGTAGGACCTCAAGGAGCCAGAAGTCTAGCAAGAAAGGGGAAAGGAAGGAAGAGGATTAAGCAGGGTTGTGAAGTTTCCTACGAAGGGATTCATCTGCGCACCACATTGAGAAAGCGTCACAACTAGCATGACGGTGTCATCAGCAAGATATACATGAGCCAAGGTGTTGCAAAGAGGGAAAAGCGGATGAATGAAGACGGGCGGAGTGTCCAAACGGCGAGACTCGTAGACTCGTGGTAGACAAGAGCATTATACCACTCTAGACTCCAGATGATTAGCCAGCAGTTGACCAAGTGATACCCTCCTGGATACTTGAAAGCATGTCAAATACGGTTCCTTCCATTGAAGTGAATTCGAAGGAAGGAGGCAGGCTGAAATTAGCGCGAGCGGAATCTCGGAACGTAACTCGTTCCGGCCCAGCTTGCCCCTGAAATCAGCAACATCGTTGACTTGCACCACCTTGAGATTGAGGGCCGTTTTTCCGCCCCTTGTGTCTGATCTCTTGGTCTGCTTGAGACCTACACGTCACGTCCAAACCCCTCGTTTCTTCCCTCTTTTCTCCCCTCTTTGATCCGGACTCGACACGTGATACCCCTGATTCCCGCCTTCCCTGAACTCGCCCAGCATGAACGCAGCAAACACGCCAAAAAGCAAGCTGCGCCGATCTTGCGAGAACTGTCGAGACTTCAAGGTCCGTTGTGCTCCTAGTACTAAGAAGGACGGCAATCGGTGTCAAAGGCGAGTAGCTTTGAAAGGATGCGATGCACTGGGGCTGACTGAGCTTTAGATGTGTCAAGGAGAAGAGGAAATGTGTGTTTTTGGAGGCCAAGCCAAGGCCGAAGAGAGCTAAAAACTCTAGATTGTGAGTTAACACCTCAACTGCTTGCAATCCTCGTAGCAAAAGTGTTGCTTGAGGGGAGAGCTAGTCACGAGTCCAGAGGTAGCCGCTCGAAATTCTAAGAAATGCTGACTTTGATTCAGGCGAGTCGATGAAATGGAGCAGAAACTTGAGAATCTGATAGCTATGGTGGCTTCTGATAGTCAAGCCGGCCCCGCTGTGGCTCCTTCCCAAACAGACTCATCGATGGGAATCTCAGCAGCCTGTAGGGAAGGTGCAACGTCCTATCTGCCCGAGGAAGCTGCCATTCTACAAATTGAGCCTCCCTACAGAACCTCAAGAATGCCTCAGCCGCACCAGAACAATTCTTTCTCCATGCAGGGGACGTCTTCCTTTATGATCTTTGACGACGACCTTGACGATGTCATATCTAGGGGAATAGTCACGCATCAGAAAGCTCAAGAGGCGCTACAGCATTTCAGATCTACTGCTTCCTCATTCCCTTTCATTATCATCTCTTCGAATACTTCGCTTGACTATCTTCGAAGGCAAAAGCCGTTCCTGCTTCTTGCTATTTTTGCAATGGCTACGACGGACAGTCTGAGAAGGCAAAAGGTTCTCGATCAAGAACTGCGCCAGATTATTGGCCGAAGAGTATTCATGTCTGGGGAGAGGTCGCTAGATTTGCTACAAGGCCTTTTGGTCTATCTCACCTGGTAGGTAGCACTGTCTCTGTCATCGGACTTCATGGCTCACAGAACGACAGGCATCACCTCTTTTTTGAACCTGACAACCACCAGATTTACCAACTCTGCCAGTTGGCTGTCTCCATGGCCATAGATCTTGAGCTTACTATACCAGAGCAACGGAGAAAGGATACACCTTCACATTCATTCAACCTCCTTTCCGTCATTGCTGAAAGCAATTCTCCTGCAAGACTAGTATCGACCGAGGATGCTGAGGCCAAAAGGGCGTATCTTGGCTGCTACTACCTCTCTTCAACGTAACTTCAAATAAAACATCCATCGGCGATGAAAACTAACAATTTGGACTAGACTTTGCATTGGCCTAAGAAAGCCTAACAACTTGAAATACACCCCGTACACCGAGGAGTGCTCTCAGGTCCTTGCTGCTGTCCAGGAATTCCAAACGGACACCCTCATTTCGTATTTTATCCAAACACAGAAGCTAGCCGATGAGATTAACCAGACCTTTGATTATGACGGTCACCAAGGATTATCGTCGCTGGACCCGCTGAGGGTAGACATGCTCGTAAAGACATTCAAGCAGCAGCTCACTCAGCTCGAGAAGACTTTCCCACCAGAGGTCTGGAAACATGGTAAGCCTCGGAGGATTCAGAGTAGCTTCGCACTGCTGACGATGTGCAGATATGCTCGTCATGACATATTACCACCTACGCACATTTGTTAATGAAGTCGGCTTTCACAAAGGTGGATTGTCTTTCCCCTCTACTGAGTCAAGTTACCGCACATGGTGTTCTTCGACAACAAGGACCGAAGTCTTAACAAGCTGTCTCAGCGCAGCAAAAGACTACTTAGATCGATACATCTCCCTATCCCCAGAAGCCCTTTTCACTTCTTCTTTCGCGGATTACGCAAAGCTCGTCTACAACGTCCTCATTTTGAAAATCTTCGCGACCTGGTCCGACGATGATCTCCCACTGGATGCCACCCAAATCCAAAACTCAGCGAACATGCGATTCTACATGCAAGCTCTCGTACGGAAATTCGAGAGAATGGGGGAAGCCAGTCGGGAGCGAGGGTTGTTGGAAGATTATACGCTTTATTTGACGCATTTATTCAAGACGTATGAAGGCAGAGCGAGGGGTGCTAGGCAGCCAGCTGGAAGCGATATGTCTGTCTTGCAAATGCTGCCGCTTCTGACTTCTTCTTATGAGATGAACCTGTCCGCTTTGCAGGACAAGGGAGAGGATGAGTGGAGGGATATGTTGAACGGCTTGTCGCCTTCTCTTGAGCCGGCTGAGTTGTCGACGGAAGGACTCTTCAGTTAAACCAGAAATTTCGAGAAGAAAGAGATTTTCAAAAAAAGGACCAAAGTACCCTACCGCAGAAGTGCTATCCTCATGATTCTATGGAGAGTAGAAAACGCTTCGCCGAGGTATAAAGGTACGGGCAGATCTGCGTAGGCAGTGTCGTCTATTAGAGGTCAACACTGCCGTTGATAGAGAAGATTTGATCGCAACGGTGAGGACATGGACTTCAGCAGAAGAGGATCTGCTTGGCAAAGACATTTTTGCCGAGTCATTGGGAACTTTCCATGTGTCAGATCTGTCGTGCAACCTGCCAAGAATATAAGCATCACGATCCTTCCTAAATTCCCAATAGGATTGAAGCAATACAGAAATCCATGAGAAAATCACTCTATGGCATTGGTGGGCTGTTTCACGCCATGAAAAAACATGTGAGATGGGCCGTTGGATTCGTTCGGGAGGAACCGGAGGCGCTATGCCTTGTGGGCTGGAGTGTCACTACTTAAGGGGTCCGTATGACGCGTTTCGTGAAGCACAAAAAATTTGTACAACTTCATCTCACATCTTGAATAACTTCACTCGCCATCGAGACATCATGAATGCCATCAAAGGTAGGTTTTCAACTGCCGTCATCATGAGTACGTATCTGCCAAGAGGATCACCACCGAGTCAGCCTCACGCGAAGGCAAATTTCACCGACTTTTGGGGTCACCGGCAACGTGCAGTCAATGTTTGGACGGCAGCATCTCTCAACAATCCTTGATTCTTGGTTTTGTCCTTTCGCCTCGTGCCAGTAGTATCAGTCTGCTATAGCAGATTGATTATTGATCCTAAGTTTCCTATCTATTCTTCTCTCTTCCTCCACTCCTTTATCCGAAGTCTCCAATTCACACAACCAAGCAAACATTTCAACATGGCACCGCAGAGTCCGGACTTATCGAACAGTATCACAATGCCTCCACACCCATTCCATCTCCATCCAAACAGGTCGGAGCATTCATCCCCCTCCAGAAACCACACGCCCATCCAAACCAACCCTTCCGCAAAGCCCAGCACAACCACCGCCTACGAGCCGATTGCCCCCCCTGACGAAGCCCACGATCCCATCGCCAGACACACCTCCTACTCAATGAACGACCTCGAAGAGCAGCGGCCTCCGCGCTACACCCGCGAGAACGACCCCTACCAACTGGCCTTCGCCTACAAAAATGAGACCGAGCTGCGAGCGATCACCGCAAACTCCTCGCGTAAAAGAAATGGCTGCGGCCCCGTTAAGTTCAACAAGAGTGCCTACCAAGCACGGAAGATCCAGAAGTTTTACGAGACGCAGAACGAGAACATCGAGCGCATGCTCAAGCCTGTGGAGGACCACCACGCGGAGGCGAAGCAGGAGGGGAAGGACGACCACCTGAAGTTCCAGATCGCTGTCTACGGCTCTTTCTTGGCGAATATTGCGCTTGCGGGGCTGCAGGTGTATGGTGCGGTGTCGTCCGGATCGCTGTCGCTGTTCACGACGATGGCGGATGCGATTTTTGACCCGATGTCGAATGTTACGCTTATTGTGACGAACCGGGCTGTCAAGCGCGTGGATCCGAACCGGTTCCCGTCTGGGAAGGCACGGCTTGAGACGGTGGGAAACATAGCGTTTTGCTTTATTATGACGGCCGTCTCTTTCATTCTTATTGCCTTCTCGATCCGGGATCTTGTGGAAGGGAACCATGGCGAAACGAACGCCTTCCATTTGCCATCAGTTATCGCGGTTGCGACTGCCTTCGCTACAAAGTTCGCACTATGGCTGTACTGCTGGGCACTGAAGGACAAGTATTCGCAGATTAATATCCTGTGGCAAGATCATAGGAACGACTTGTTCATCAACGGCTTCGGTATCTTGACGTCCGTGGGAGGTTCGAAGTTGAAATGGTGGATCGATCCCATGGGAGCCATCATCTTATCTTGCTTCATCTCCTGCATCTGGCTGCACACCGCATTCTCCGAATTCATGCTCCTCGTCGGCGTCACAGCATCGACTGAGACCCAGCAGCTGATTACCTACGTCTGTCTCACGCACTCGCCGGATATCGAGGGAATCGATACGGTAAGGGTGTATCATAGCGGCCCGAGACTGATTGCGGAGGTCGATGTAGTGATGAATCCGGAGAGGAGTCTGAGGGATACGCATGATGTCGCGGAGGAGCTGCAGATTAAGCTGGAGAGTTTGCCGGATGTGGAGAGAGCGTATGTGCATGTGGATTATGAAACGACGCATAAGCCGGAGCATGCCTTGAAGAAGGATATCTGATTATGACATGAGGAAGCGTGGAGAAGAATAGATGGGATGGCGGTGGATGTTTGATTTGCTGATATCAGGCGTTTGAATACTGGGTGGCTTCCTCTCCTATCAAACGGTCACAATCGTTACGAAACTCATGTAATTAGATTTCTTGTGTATATACACCACTGCTGTATGCAAGTACATGTTCATTATCCCAATCCCAGATTTCCTGTTGACACGTGACTCTGGGCACCTACAGCGTCAGTCTGTGAGAATCCGGCGGTACAAAGACATAGGAAAATCTCAGCTCACATCGATCCTTGTAGGACCTCTTGTAAGGCGCCGCAAGTTCAACTGCGGATCTTCTGATCTAATTCAAGGTTCACGTGACCATCGATATCTCGACTTGCTCGCTTTTCCCCAGGCAAGCGCCGTCGACCTTCGACTTTCGAGTCTGCGATCCAACTTTCAGGAAAATGTTGCAGAACAGCCAAGATAGAGCAATACTGCTGAACACACCCAAACTTGGACTTTATCATCTGCGTCTCATACAAAATGTAGGCTTCATTGGGCATCAAAATGCTATTCGTCAAACGGATTGGGGGCTCCTGCAGCGTACCACCCGTGCCCATGCTTCTTCCGGGCGATGGGCTCTCCGCAAGGCTGCGCTTGAGAATCATACAAAATTCATTCTCTTCCCTCTGTTTGCTATTCAAAGACGTCTGTCACTGCAGGAAATCTGAATTAGTAAAATTTTTATCTGGAAGAGTCTCCTGAGAGCTTGAGGTCGAGGCTGCCCTATCTTAATATCGAGACGCGACGATGGCAGCTCTTTCTCAAGTTCAAGCCTCGCTTGCATCAGCGCAAAATCAAAACGCCTTAGCGCTGGCAAACTTCAATATTGACTTCTCCTTGGTTAAGATCTCTGCGCCAGAGGAGTATCAAACTTTAGGTACGGTCCTGTCTCGAAGACGTCGAGAGAGCGCTGAAGAGGGGCCGCTCCATCGAACGGCTCGAAAGCTGGGTGCCTTGTTTGAACAAGTCATTCCTGAGATATCCGAATTATCAGGAGCTTACGGGCGGAGAGTCTCGGAAATAGTGGAACATTCTCATACTGGGACCAAGGTATATCTGTTCCCATTCTTGAAGATCTGGCTAATAGCTTCTTGAGACCGACAAAGAATATGGAGCCTTTGCCAGTCATATTGGGCTCGACGGCACATCGATATACGCAGCCGCAACCTCTGGCTCGAAAGTCATCGCTCTTCATCTTCTGGCATGTATGCTTGCGCGAGCGTGGTCCGGGCCAGAGGCGACGGCAATCTGAGTCGAATTGGTTGAATCTAGAAAGTCCGAAATTGAGAAGAGCAGTGACCCCAGTCAACTTCATGGTTTGTTGGCCCGCACCATTGCCTAGCAGGAGATTTCTAGATCCCAGCTCGCTGCCTGGGATGCTAGTGCTCGCGCATGGCTCCGCAGTGCCGATGAAGCGAAGAAATTTGAGCAGACCCAGCTTCGTCTTATTATCAAAGATTCTGGGCTGTCGCTAGCTCCGGCAGGGACTACATATCAGACTGTTGTCCATGCATGGCTCATAGCAATGACGAGCTTGCAGAAGCTGATCCTTGGCATACCTCAAAATATCTCAAAAGCATCCGTTCTTCTAGGTCTCTTATCGTGGCACATATACCCCGACTTGAATGTTGTTGATCCCCTCGCGCACGTAACATTCGCAGACGATATGATAAAGCAAGGTGGAGTTCTCACCTTAGGGCTTAATCGAGATGGCGCAGATCAAGGTGTCCGATGGTTTTTGGCACTTTCACACCTCCGTTTCTACGGAGCACCAGTCAACATAGAGAAGCGCATTGGATCGGATATTGGGCGACTGACGATGCCGGAACTTCATCTGGTGACTTTGGGTTGCGTGATCTCCAGTTGGATAGATTCCCACGAAGTTGACCTTATGGCTGCAGCAGACTGCTTTCTCGCGCTTGGGGAATGCATTGATCTCAACAAGCTTGATACCAGCGATGACCACTTTTCACCCTTCCTCTGGCTGCGCATTCTTGTCACTGCTGCGGAGAATCTAATGAAATCAACTGGAGTGGAACGACAACATCAGATTGGATTGGTAGAGTTTGGTCGACGTCGCGGAAGGAACTTTCTAGATGGCCATCTTCGATTGTGCACACCTATGTTTGATCTGGCAGATCCAGGGATTCTGAGTATGATATCTAAAAATTTCGCTAAGGAGGACGTTACATCTTCTGTGGCAACCCTGAGAGAGCTTGCACAACTATTCAGGTTAGACAGAAACGATTGTATCATTAGATATATCCCGGATGATACCTCGGACCCGCAATATCGGGAAGAAATAGGGTCTCATGTCTCACCGGAATACACCACAGCAATCCCAAGTCAGACGCATACAGCCAAGCATGACAGAGAGGGCAAATTGATCAGCGAGGAACGTCATACGTATTGGTGCTATATCGATAGCAGGAAGGAGCCTGAGGACCAGATTTTCTCAGAGCTCCTAGAAGATTGTGAAGAACGCAAGGACATCATACAGCATGGGATCCTACTCTCCCACCCAGAACTCAAATATGAGTTTGATTCTATGATCAGCTTTCCATTCGATGAAGAGATCAGAAAGGCCTGGCGCAAGATGCCCGAATTTTCGGGTTGCACTTGTGACTTTAACTGCGGCACAGATGGTGTAGGCAATGAGACATGCCCATGTGTGCTACGAAAATTGCATTGTACCTCGCTTTGTACATGCCTACGTTTCCGCAAGAGTCTTGCTGAGGATCTGACTTGCGAGAATTTGAGGCCACGTCGTGCCCAGCTCGTAGCTGGCGGGTCTTATTGCCATTGGCTATCCCCACGAGACTCGAACTTGACGGAAAGTACTGACCATCGTCGTCTTTGGTGGTACAGTCCACCTATCGGTTTTGCCATGAGATACCAAGATGTCGATGGTTGGATGACATCAGATATTCCCTGGACACAAGGAGAAGAGATTTTTGAGATCGACTACAGCCAAGCACGTAATTGCACGGACATCACAGATTTCGACAACTCTATAAGTTGTGGGGGCCATGTATCCTTTCGATATTTTCTAGGAGATGAGCGCGCTGCTTTATTTGTCTCGAAGAATGCTCCGCGAGTGCACTCTCCACATATGATCAAAGTCCTCACCACCCTCCTTCGCTCTGATACTATCGATCGGGACCGACTGGAAAGCTACCTTCGTAAGTTGTTCTGAACTACGATTGTGGGCATGAATTTGCCAGTGTCTCTCACTCGCTTCTGTTCGATTCTCTGGACGCTATTGCAAAAGCCTCAAGGCTCTACAGCGATTGGCCAGAGGCAACTATATCCATCGAAGCCACCAAAAAACCAATTGGTGGCTCACGGTGGGCAAGCTCACTAATGGATTGCAAAGACCGAGACAAATCTAGCATGCTTCCTGAGGAACTCAGATCCATTAAATTTGCATGTATTGCCATGCTTGAGACGGGAGGTGACTACATATATCCTGATCAATTAAGTTTGGTTTTTGCTATGGCCTCTGGGAACTCAATATATATCACTGAATCATTACTGCAGGACCCTTCTACAGTGGATCGCTCTGGATTGCCAGACTTCGTAGGAATACGGCGAGTCTTAGGAAACCTAGACCGGCCAGGAATTGTCATGCTCGTTGCACCGCGTAGGCCTCGGATCCGCCAACCAGATCTCAACTACTGGAAACTGGTCCAACAAAAACCGTACGACGGTCTTGCGATGAATGCGTTCAAGAACACTTCCTTGCATTTGTCTTTCACCGAATTCGAACTTCCCATCGTCATTGACACTGGGGCTTTTGATGCGGAAGTCACCATCGTTGAAGCACTGATCTCAGTACATGAGGGTCGTGAGTGGATTGCCGACCTTGATATCTTAGCTGGTGATAGGAAGTGGTATGATTATCGTGATAGAAACTGGATCGAGTATCGACTACATGCGAGCCATACTCCATGTACAGATTGTGCTCAAATTGGCACGAGTCCAGACTTCGTGGGACAAGCACTGGTTTCGAAAGCTCTCGAAAGGTTGAAGTCGATCAGCAATTGGGACGAATTGCTGTGTGGCCATGACAACCTCATATCTAATGAAATTGGCGTCGTGCGTGCTTTTGATAGCTGGACCTCTAGATTGGCCGCCGCTTCTATCTGCACGATGAAAGGATACTTTCATTATGTTCTCCCATCATATAAAATTTGCAGAGCCTGCAGCAAAGCCATTTCTGAAGATGCACTGCGGGACGGGATATTGCTCATTGTGGCTTGACACAACGCAAAAGTGGCATTGTAAGGCATTCGGGATGGTTAGAAGAGGAGCCTGTGAGTGAAGAAATGAGACGAAGGTGAAGACAGGACGACTGAACTTGTGTGACAAAGCTTTCCGAAGACATGGTTTGAGAGGCTCGAAAAGGGAACCAAATCCCCACAGACCACGAAAATGCCCTTTGGTATTCTACTGAGACGCTGAACGATTGACTGGAAGAGCTGCGTTCAATGACGTAATATCTCAAGCATCTGAGAACGCCGGGACTTCTTCCTTCGTTGGCACGTCCGAGTGCAGGAAATGGACGCTTCTAACGTAGAGAGTGGAACTTTGATGGCCCCTGAAGCCAGAAAATCACGAAACACATGGATTTGAAGGGAACATAATAGAATAGATTGGAAGACTGCAAGCAATTTCTCAAGAGCGTTGATGCCTCACCTAATTCTTGGACATGAAAGTCACGGATTGAGCACACTAGTACCCAGGTGTCTAAAGATAAGGCAAGGCAGGAGTGCCAACAAAAAACAGCGATTTAATTTTCATCAATTTTATTACCTAGACATATGTGGAAAATTCTAAAAAGTTGAAGTAGGAGAGTGCGAGAGGAGTTCAGCAAGTAGCACGTGATACTTAGAGACTGAGTAAAAGTGAGACCCATATTGTTCTTTCCTCGGTAGTCCAACAACTCTTAAGAAGCAGACGACTGTCATCCTGTCTCACCCTTACCAAAATATATTCCAAAAGAATATTCAAATATGGACTCAGCACGACTCCGAGAGCGAGATCTGGCTGGGAAAACGGCAGTCATCACGGGCGCCTCGCGAGGGATTGGTCGAGCCGTTCTGATGAACCTTGCAGTAAGAGGATGCTCCGTCCTAGGAACTTGCACTAGACCTGAAAGCCTGGTTCTCATAAACACCCTGGACGAGGACATCGAAGAATTATACGAAGGTGCAAACCAACCCCGCACCTCCAAGATCCTCGGCCTCAACGCTAACATCCTCTCACCAACCTGCGCTCAAACCATCGCCGACTTCCTAACTCACCATTTCTTCGGCAAGGTAGATATCTTTGTTAACAATGCCGCTGATTCTCGTCCCGGAACGCTCGGAGAGTTGACGGTAGAGGAGATACAGGAGAGTTTGGTTAGCAACATCCAGACGCCGGTCTTGATTGTCGATGAGCTTGTTAAGAGGAAGATGTTTCAACCCGAGAGCAGGATCATCTATATTTCGTCAGTGAGGTCGCGGCAACCGTGGTCGATGCAGTTGATGTATGGGGCGGGGAAGTCCGCTGGGGAGTCGTTGTGCAGAACTTGGTCGCAGGCTTTTGGAGGCAAGGAGGAGAAGGTGATTATCTTCTACTATGCTTGTACCTCATGCCTTAAGCATGAATCTTCAATCGCTAATTAAATCCCAGTTCTCATTCATGGCTGGCACAACAGCAAACGCCGTGTCCGCCGGCTTGACCCAAACTGACTCAATCATGCAGTGCCCGCCAGAAGTATTGGAGACCTTCAAGCAGGAGTTCATCACATTACAGTCATCGCCATATCTCGGACAGCCTGAGAACGTCGCGGATGTAGTGGGCTTACTGTGTAGGTGGGATGCGAGATGGATTACCGGATGCGTGGTCAGCGCGAGTGGAGGTGGTATCAAGATTGGCTGAGCATGAGAATGCTGTTTTTGCAAGCCTTGTCGAGGGAGATGGGCATATTCAAAATCTCTTTTCTTCTGAGAAACCAATTATCCTCAATTGTACATATAAATGGATTGTTTCCGGTGAGATATGAGAAGCCTCTTGACCCACTGTTTCTTAAGCGAATGTCCCCCTATTCTCCCCAGGCCAGCCAGCCTTTGAGATGTCCTATTTTGTTCGAATTATTTTGCATCTAGCTATTTTATTACTCTGCTACTGTTTCTCGACGCACTGACTCACTGGCAACTCCAAATGAGAGTTCTGCTTCTCCAGTGCGCTTGCCCTTCTCAGCCAGATTTGCATCAGATGCGGGCATCTCCGAGGAGGATTGGTCGGCTTCAAGTACAAGTTCCACTTCTTAGATCAGAATAGCACCTAGGCGTACATTTGTTAAGCACGCGGTGAATCTGAAGCACTCACTGTATAGGGATATCTATGGGGAAAGTGAGGCTCCACGATGTGAGAGGAGGTAAGGGCAGGGGGCGCTTATTTCGAGAAACTGGATTGCTGGGGAGATGATCAGTTGGCTTCAAGAATGATCGTCTGGATTAGGGAGCTCTGGAGGAATACAATCGTCTTTTCACATGCGTAAATGACGTTGTCTCTTGTGAAATGGGAGATTGAATTGCTCTTTCCTCCAGACTGTGAATGATGCACGCTAAGCAAGCGACGCGGGTTATTATGCCTTCCCCTCCGAACAACCCATCGAGCCCAAAATATCTTCCACCCAGAAATTTCTTCAAGCATAGTCTCACAACTGCTGAGACTTCGAAAGGCTATCAGCCCGAGTCTAGACCCCCAAAGTACTACAAGACTTCCAGGAAAATGGGAAGGAAGCAAATTAACAAGAAGTTCCAGGGAACCGACGCTTTCGGCAAGCATTAACCCTGACCTTCGCCTTCCCGACAACCCCTTGAAGATATGACGAATATGAAAGAAGCCAAGGTCGAGATCCTCGACAAGATTTTGAATCGTATGTCATTGAATTCTTCCTGAGGAAACATGGCTTATTTACAGCTTAGTCTTCTGGCACTGGTTCGGCTTGACCAACCTCTCATTCCCCAACTTGCTTGTCACCTACCTTGCACTCGCGACTGCCCTTACGACAATCTGGGGCTTCTTCTCGGTTCACCTCTACAAATGCCACCGCTGCCAAAGTCGCTTCAAGGCTGGAGCTCGCCGAGAGGTCTCGACAACCATACGTCGCCATATCAGTCCTGGTGCTTCAATCTTAAGATTCATCGCTAGCAGCTGGTTCATCGCTCTGCGCATGCTCTACATCGCAGTACCCCTCATCGGCTTGCTCGCCGTTGCAAAGGACTTCCAGGAATCGCTTAAGTTGGAGCTCTGAACCCCAAATTGCAAGTCCACTTCCCAGCTCCCCCTGGTGTACGTCGTATGGTCAGTCCTCAACCCGCTTGTCGGCATAGCTATTATTATCTTCTTGCATCTCCTCGTCAGGCGCATCCGTAACGAGGCTCCCCTATCTCCCGAGAAAGGCTTTCCATATGACGGAAAGAGCTGCTTCCACGATGAGAAAGGACACTTACTGTCCGAAGATGGTTTTACCAAAGATGAAAAGTCCGATGTATATGATCAGAAGAACTAGCTGGTGGTCGCTACCCGGGATGCAGTGAAGAGCGCTTGTACACTTGGTGGATGAGAGGCAGGGTAAGGCGTGTATCTGAGATCGCGTTTATTGAAACGAACATAAGGTTAAGGCGATATAATATGGTCTTGCATACATCGCTCTCAAGAACGGTGATCTTACAAATGCCCTTACCATTGTTCCATCTGCGGAATGCGCCACGAATTCTTTGTATTGATGTAAGAGCTCCTTGAAATGTCGTATTCAATGTTAGACAATAGCCGTGTTATGTTGTATTTGAGGATATCGTCCGCACAGAGTCTTCTTGACTCGTAAATGTTGCATCCGAAATGCTTGAGTCCTCTCTGTCATCATTACGCCTTCTTGTTGACGTGCTACTTAGGCGCCCTAAGGTTGTTGAACTGGCCGAGCTAGAACCGCTCTGCTCCTTCAAATTAGGTGCAAGTTCGTGCCACCGCCTCAGCACTTCCTGCCTTTCCTCCTCCGTAGCCGCCCTCGCCTCCTCAAACCCCTGCGCGAAATGAGCTGCGAGGATATAGCTCAGCGTGCCAGATCCTAGCCGCTTCTTAACTGAATTATACAAGGCACGCATACCATATGCAGTCCCATGTATCACAATTCCCCTCCTATGAACAAAGAGGCCACCAAAGCCTTTGCCCAGTCCCTTCCCAAAACCCCGCCAGCCATCTTTCCTAGCGCCTTTGTAAGGTTCCCTCACGACGCCTGCGTATGCTTTGCCAACATTGATCGGCCAATTTATTATAGCGGAGGTGATAGAGCCCATAGTTCCAAGAATAGGATTCGGTCCGCTGAAATTGGAGACGGCGAAGTGCTCTTCGACTGCGTATTCGCATGGCCGGTATAACTCTAGTTGGTTGATGTCGAGAATTCCTTCGTTCCCCAAGACAGTTGCCGCGAACGAGCTTAGTCTGACATCTTCTGTCTTCGATCCAGCAGTCTTGAGCCCCCACACTGCTGGTCGCGCCGGAACCATCTGGCAGCGCAATCTTTCGACGTCTATTTGCGCGTGGAAGCTTGCCGCACCGCTTTCGCAGCCTTTCTCCTCGCGGATACGCTCTCCGAGCTCCTTTGCCCGCTCTAGAGTTTCAGGCTTGAGAGCTTCGAGAATTGCGCTCGAAAGGCAGTCCACTGTGAGCTCTTTGAAGGGGAGTGGAGATGGTCCTGCGCCAGCTCGCGCCACCATGGCTCCCCAGAAGGGCTGGTCTCCGAAAAAGGGAACAATGACAGTGGGGCGGCCGAGGGCAATGCCTGCAGCAGTCGTACCCGCTCCGCCACTGTAGAAGAATTGAAAGTTAGCTGTGGCTTTTGCTCCTTTGCACTCTTTGACTTACTGATGGACTACGCAGGAGACATGCTGGAAAAGCCAGTCATGTGGACAATTGCCTAGCATGAAGATCCCATCAGGGATATCCAGCTCGTTGCCGCCAAACCCACCCCAGCCTTTTGACACTAGTGCTCGCTGTCCTGTCTTCTTCACAGCCTCGAAGATCAACTTAGTCATTCCATTCGGGTCATCGACAACTATTGAGCCAAAGCCAATGTAGACGGGAGTCGGGCCAGAAGCTAAGAAGGCTGCTAGGTCTGGCTCAGGCTGATAGTTCGATGCGAGAGAGAGAAAATAGAAGCCGGAGATGGAGATGTGAGGGCCCCAGTCTTTGGGTTTTGGAATGAGAGCAGGCGACCTAGGAGACATATCAGACCAGAATATGCACACGATCAAGGCTGTCACTGGGTTCATATGGAGAATATTCTTACCAACAGTACGTGTAAGGTATTCGAAGTCTATGAATGGCGGTAGTACCTGCCGCCTGGGAAAGTCTGCCAAGATCCAGCGTCTCTTTCCTAAACTTGTTGATTATGTCCCCGAGCCCTTGCCATGTCATAATCTCAACCAGCGTATAACTCATCTCGTTGGTCATGCTCCCGCTTGCATTAGATGATTGGATGTTCGCTATAGGCTGGGGGAAATCTGCAGTCGGCGACCACGGCATAGTAAACATCAGATGCAAGGGAATCCCAAGCTTCTCTGCACAATGAACATGCGCGAAACTCGGCGGGTTGGCAATGATGGCATTCGCAATGAAAGGCTTCACTTTCTGCTGGTTTGCTTCATCATCGCTGACTTCATGCTCATCGGCACAGGATCTCCAGCAACCCTGAAGAATCTCAGCGATCCCCTTGCGTCTCTTGCCAACATCACCAGCTTTCAAAGACTCAACGCTCGGAACGAGGCTAGGATTCTTGACCATGAAGGCCATGAGCTCCGCTGGATCACCGCCGATATCGAAGAATTCTAACCCATTCTCCTTCACGAATTTTTGGAAAGTGCCATGAGTAGCGAGACGGATGCGGTGCCCGTAGCTGTTCTTGAGCACGCGGCCGAGCGCTACGAAGGGCTGGACATCTCCACGTGAGCCGACGACTTGAATCACTATATTGAGGGGAGGTGGAGCTTCAGTCTTCTCATCTAAGCGCGGAGACGTGGATGGAGCGACTGGAGGAGCTTCTTGCTGGCTGGCCAGCTGGATGTGCTCAAGTTGTTGTGCCAATCGTGTGTCAGTCTCATCTATTCGTATATCCACGCGTCCATCATCTTGCCTTCAGTCAGTTTAAGCGGGCTCAAACATCATCGTAGAGAACTGACCTCGAAGCTGAGCCTGGGTATTCAGCCCGTCTCGACGAACTTCAAGTGTGCCTGTTGCGTCATCGTAGACATCTCCAGGCGGGCCTGTCCGGGGCTGGCTGCTTGATTCCGCATAGGGAGGAGGTGGCTCGGACGCCTTCGAAGCCATGTGAGGTTCACAAACGGTCTTTCTTTTCGAATCCTGCCGTCTGCCATTTTATGGGCCTATCGACGCTATATATTTTCAGCTCTGTCCGGCGGCGTAGGCGTGGGGATGAGGAGGATCAGCTTCGCGCACGGGCCGCGAGAAGGCTCTTGCATTGCGCCCTTTTCTTAGCCGAACAGCTACGTAATGGACACCAAGATAGGAGGGGAGGGGAGCAGAGGAAGTCCTTCTTTTACGGCCTGGTCATTTCTTTGAGACAATTTCACCATGTTCATATGGGTAACGATAGTAGAAACCATGCCAAATCTCTGAAGTGGGAATTTCTCAACAGGCGACATTCCTTGACATTGGCATTGG
Source organism: Lachnum nothofagi (assembly GCA_003988875.1). Classification (NCBI taxonomy): domain Eukaryota; kingdom Fungi; phylum Ascomycota; class Leotiomycetes; order Helotiales; family Lachnaceae; genus Lachnum; species Lachnum nothofagi. The sequence goes on from QYSG01013334.1 coordinate 628,875, forward strand.
ATGAGGAACTCAATCTGTCCACTGATTTTCCTTCCTGAAGCGCCACAGAACGAAAATAAACAAGAGGATTCCGGCAAGCATGAGAGTGAACCATGCTCCAGTTGGAACTTTGGTAAGAGCTGAGGACATGTAGACGCCATCGAAAGCGCCGAAGACCAGAAAGAGAAAAAGCACTATCAGGAAATTGACTCGCCAAACGATGATCGCGACGAGGGAGACTAGACATGTTGTGATGAATGTGACGACAATGACACACACACCGTAGGCGTTTCCGAGTCTTGTGGTCTATAATATATAAGCATAACAGTTAGATCGCCTTGGCAGAAGCGTTTCCTCACATTGCTATATGCTGCGGTAACAACAACAGTGCCAATCATGAGAAGCCAATTCGTTAGTGGCATATACTAATTTAAATTAAAGGAGAGGTCAAGCAAATATTGACGAAGAACTTACGATCTGACCATGGAAGCGCTTTGAGGTATGAACAGTCTTAATGTGGGGAAAATACGACATTCTCATAATTTGAGATAGCAGCTGGAACGCGCCAGTTATCATAGCTTGAGATGCGACAACAGCAGCGAGAATAGCGATGACCAGACTAAAGTAGAACGTTCCTGGTGAAACAGTGTAAAAGAATGGATTCGTGTAAGCAGTTTTAGTTTTGTCCTAGGAAATTCATGTGTTAGATCCAGACGAACTTGACCAGGAGTGAGATACTCACCAGTGAAATGTAAGCGGCTTGTCCAATATACGCAAGCAACAAGCAGGGAAAGGCAAACGCCAGCCAAAAAATATGAATAGCTCTCTTGCTGAAAGCTCCCAAGTCTGCAAACAGAGCCTCGACCTCGGTGAAAGCCAGCAAGAGACCTCCTAGAGACCTCCAACCATCCTCTTCATTTCGCATGAGATAAGAACCTGCAAAGTATGGGCTGAATGCCTTCAAAACAGGGTGGTCGAACATTGCCAAATTATAGATTCCATAGCATAGGTTGAATAGCAGCTAGATAACGACGATCGGGGCGAAGGAACTAGCAACCTTGGTGGTTCCAAATGGTTGTATCGCAAAGATGAGAACGAGAATCGTGCAGCTGACTCCAATGATTGTAGCTAATGAAGTGTCAGTTCATTCCAGAGGTGCTGGCGGTTGGCATTGTGGACTTACCGGTAGATATATTTGGCTGCGCAACTCTTATGCCCTGAATTGCTCCAAGTACAGACTAAGCTAGAGTGAGTATACCATCACTTGATTCTATCAGCCTTCGCTCTCTTGTCGCACATCACGGGTTAGACTCACGACATAACCATGGAGACACCGAGTACACCTAGGATTTTCAAGAATACCTGCGCTACTCTGGATTTCTCGATGAAGTTCCGCACGCCTCTGTTGACGGGTCTCAGATCGTTTGTGAGATACCGCTCCATCTTCACGGTCCCGGAAACATTGGGGTCACGACGAACAATATTAGCCCATTGAGTGAGTAAGCTGTATAGTGCAAAGGTCCCTCCCTCGCCGTCATCGTCTGCTGACAAAACGATAAAAACGTATTTGACTGAGACTATGAGGGTCAAAGACCATATGATAATGGAAAGCGCGCCGACAAGGTCATCGTATGAAGGTTGACTGCTGAAAGTAGAGCTGTACACGTAGAGAGGTGAGGTGCATTCACAGGAAAATTAAAGTTAGTAATATCACCAGGAAAAGCCCATGTGATGTAAAGAGACCTGAAATTTGGGACTTGATATATCGACAGAAGAAGGAATTGGCATAGGTGACTGACCAATATCTCCGTAAATCACACCGGTGGATTGAGATGCTAACCAAACCAATGTAAAACCTGTGTAGGTCTGGCGAACGAGAAGAAATTAGCTCAAGTAAAAAGACAGCGCAGTATCTACATACCTGCTTTTCTTCCTATTCAAATCATCATTTGCGGTCTGAGCCGCGCTGTCCTCGAGATCAAACGTCTCCGACTTCTCGGCCAAAGTTGGGTGACCATCGTGCGCTTTCGAATCGACGGTTGAGCTATTCTTAGTCTTGACAGGCTGAATATCCTTTCCAAATTGAATGCGCTGGATGGGAGTAGAATCTGACATCGTAACTTCCGCAACTGACAAATTGGACTAGAAAATAGGGAAAGCGCAACAAGCGCAGCGCAAACGGGAAGAGGACTTGTCAAGAGAAAGGCAAATGAAATCGCAGGAGACAGCTTCTTAACTTTTTCCTGTTGCGTCCTTCTCGACCACAACCAATCCATAGAACGTAAGTCCACGCCGAAGATGCAAGCCACTCCCCGCCTGCTCCAAAGCTCACGGGCAGCAAAATGGCATATGTCAAACATTTCTGACAATCGCTAGCACGCAAAATACCTCGAAATTGAAAACAGAAAGTCGGGCGGCAGAGCAGCGGTTCTTATCGTCAAGACCAGATTCGAGGAGGCCAAAATGCCTGATAGCGAAGCAAAGTGAGATTGCGGCTGTAGAGTTGAGGCGCCTTCCCACAACGCTTTCCAAGTTTGTGGCAGAAAATCGTCACTTTGCTGCTCCTGCCAAGCATGCACGATGGCCCGTGCTCAAATGGACCCTTCGGAGTGTATTACGGCGCAGTGATTAGAGTTGGAGTTCTGGGGAAATGAGAGTTGCCCCCGCAGTAATAGTCCCTCTCGAAGGCGATTTCAAAACCACGAGTTGGAAGCACGACTCCTCAAAATCAAATCGCAACTTCTTATAAAAAAAACAGCGAGTCCTCCATCGTAGAGCTATATAGTCAGCCTAAATTAGGTATTTTGGGGATCAAGACAATGGGCAGGCAGTTTTGTGTGCAGACTGCCACAGACCTATGAATCTACTCCACAGCAGAGCTTGGATGAAGAGTGTAAAGTATTCCCCGAGGGGTTAACATTTCAACTCGTTAATATTTAGGGCCGTACTATTTACTGCAATACTCACCACGAGTATAGGTCATCGTGGACTAATATACAAATGCTCGTCCTTTAGATTCGATGATTCGATGACATGATTCATAACATAACCGCCTAGTTCCGGTACACCATTCGCCGTATCCCACCTCTTTATATGCGTCCGCCTCCATGTCCCATGTTCCCACTGTTTATTTGCATACCGCCCATGCCTCCCATACCGTACCCGCCACCCCCATTGAAAACATCCGCTTCCTGGCCAATCTCTGGAGGCTCCATATTGAATGGCATGAACCATGCACTGGACGGTTCCGTAACGTATCCTGGCATACCCCCACCCATTTGAAAATCCCAATTCGATCCTTCCATCATACCGTGAGAGGGGTCCATTCCAGCATATGCGCCGAACACAAGTTGTCGATCGAGCTGTGGGAGAATTCCCTGCTGATGTGGAGGCAGTCCCATTACTTCCTGGCCATAAAAAGGTCCTTGATTGTACACACTGGGCGTTGATGGGCTCATCTGGTTGTAGTTTTGTGCCAATTGATGATTATTCTGCAACTGCATCTGAGAAGTTTGGGGCATATTCTGCGCGTTCGTATTCAGCGAGTCTATCTGCTCCTGCCTCATCGGAGGTGGCTTCTTCACTTTCCGTTTGGGCGGCGGTTTTGCCGAATCGCGATCCTGTGCAGTGAGAGGCGACAATGTCTCGAAAAAATCTTCCACTGTGTGGTAATCAGGTTTCTGACCCATGACCGCGTCTTCTCCTTGCTCTTTCTTGATACCCGCAGCCGGCTCTTCAAAATCGGAGTGAGAGACGCCGTGGGGATATCGATCAAACCAGTCGCCGTACTGAAAGATACTTGACGAGGGAGTCAAGGCACTTGCAGATGGACCTTGTCTGGCAGCATCGGCGCAGAATTTGTACTGCTCTTTCAGACTTTCAGCCATGAAATGGAACACGCCCCAATACCTCTTCATTTTCGAGAGATATTTAACGTTTATCGCCAGATTTCGTTTCGACACTTCCTCCATTGAAGGGTTCTTGGAGAAGACCCCGAATACGTGAACTGTGCTCGAGAGAAATGCGCAATATCCGACAAATGGAGCTGTGACGAAGTAAGTGTCAGCGTCGCCTAGAATGTCTGATATTCTATTAGCTGCTTCGAATGCCTTTATTCCCGCTGTTTTGGCAAAATCCTTCGGCACTTCTTTGGGCAGACGACCTCCAGGAGCTGCGGGGACGGCGAATCGATTCATGAAGAGAACATTTTGTTGTATTGCAATGTGGAGAAACAAGAATTGGTTAGAAAGCCTCTCCGTATCGTGGGATTTCAAGTTCTCGGCGTTATATTGCAGGCTTTCTGAAAGGTTGGCACTGAATGCCTCAGCTTGCTTCAAAAGATCGGTGTAGGTAGAATCTTCGTGCCACATCGGATGAGGATCTTGCTCCTTGCCGCCAAGATTAAGATAATTGATGATCCGGCCCCACAAGGCGATACACTTGATCATAGATGCGGCTACCCCCATGTTTTCGTTCGCATCAGAAAGCTGACCTTCACCGGGAGAAACAGGGTGCGGCACATTTCCTTTTAGGTCTTCGGTTGGTCCGGGCATATCCATTTCAAAAAATTTCTCCTTAATGGGCAGCTGAACTTTAACAAAATCCTCATTAATGAAAATTGGTCTGGCGGTTCCGGATGAATTAAATCTGTCCATGACGAAGCAAGCCCACATCGTTCTCCGCCTCACCTCCCGATCCACGAAAGTCAGCTCGGCAGTGCCATTGCGTTTGAGAGGATCATAATCAAGATCTCGATGCAGTTGTAAAGCAAAAGCCATTCGAATCGCCATGCCACCAAGAGACCAACTTCTACCACCTTGACATGTTCCGAATTCATGTAGACCAAGGATAAGCAAGCATGTTAATATGGTGATATTCGGCCATTCGTAACGTCTCAACACAATATCTCGTGCCTCAGCGGCCCATTCATCACCCCTCTGGAAATTAGGTTTAGAGGACCCGTTGAGCTGTGGATGTGGATGTGTCGAAAATCGGGCAGCTATAGCACATATTGCAAGCATGAGAACGGGCGGGACTGTATCGTTCCTAGTTGCGCGTTAGATATAGCAGGAATGCCAAAGCCTAGATACTTACTCTAATTTCCTCATAAAACTCGGCTTGTGCAGCACATGATATGCCTGACCATACAAATTTTCAAAGAAGACCTCCGCTAAATGATGTTGGATTTCCTTTGATGGTAAGGCCTCGACTCCCTCAGACAAAAGCTTGGTCTCTTCGGTCTCTTGAATCTTTAGCGATGTTGATTTTGAGCCACCGTCCAAGTCTGACTTCGATCCGCTCTTCGCCCAGTTTTCTAGCTGGTCGGGTCCAAACGCTTCATCAGCAGCGCGTTTCTTTCCAGAGACGTTGCGAGCGGGCAGAGTCCCTGGTATCGCCGGTTTAACGGCAGCTCTTGTCAGCGATGCTGCAGAGCTATCTTGTTCCTCTTTTGGTACGATTTTGATGATCCGTTCCTCCATCCGCTTTAGTCGTTTGTCAAGCATAGCCATATAATCCGTCCGCGGCGCCGCTTTTCGTGTCGTTACCTTATAAACACATGGTATTCGTGATCGTAGGCAATGTTTGCAAGCAGGTTTTTCTCCTGAGCACCGAATCTTCTTCCTCCGACAGGCTATACATGCTAATGGTAGGCGTTTGCGTTCCTTTCCAGCCTTGGTCTTCAACTCGCTCCAAGGGGGATTTGGGTCATTCTTCTCCTCTTTGGTCCTACTCCCTAAGTCGCTCCCATCAACAGCCCCGGTATTTAGCCCGAAATCATTATCATATGCGCTGTCCAATCCTCCACTCACACGATTGCTCGTCGGGCTCGCTTCATCCGAAGCACCACTCATGCTGTTCCGTTGTCCCCTCGCCGCACCACTGCTAAAACTCCCTCTCGGTATTGCTTGCATCGATGTAATAGACGCTCGATGGTCTTGGCGGAGGGAGGTCGCGGAGGCTGGATGATCGGTGGCATGCGCCGAAAGAGAATACGGGTCGGCGGCATTCTCCAATTTGGTTTCGATATGCAGGCCATTTTCTGGTATGCCATGATAGGCAGATTGGAAGGAAAAGTCTGCGAATTGAGGATTTCCGATAGCATCGAGCTGAGGCGGGGTCGTGTGGACAAGCGAAGAATTCTGCGCGTGTGTGCCATTGTCCATCATGAATTGCTCGAGGTCAAGGGACTCGGCATGCATAGGCGCAACGGTGATGGTATCTCCTCCATTGTCCTGGTAATCCGAAGCATTATGTACTTGGTAGCTGTCAGGCGTATGATTCGATGACATCGTCGGCCACTAGCGAGCAATTCGCGTTCCGCCTCTATCACTCGCAATCTGTTGCAATATCGCAAGGCGCAGTCGAAATCTTCGGCGATGGCCTCGACATTCATCATCGTACAAAGCTCATGATACCATGAGACCTTTTGGTATGCTCGTTGGACCAGAGCAGCGACTCCTTCCGACCCTCGCAGTGTCGCTGGCGTAGGCTAGAATGGAGCCCGGAGATGGTTCGGCAGGCTGGGCGTTGCACCGAGCAAGTTGCCCAGGGGAAAAACGCGCGGATGCAGACGGGAGGCTCCAGTCTCATTCAAGCGCTGTCAACAAGGTTGGACAGTCGTTTTCTACGGATCGATTCTGCGAATAAATTGGAAAGAAAGGAAACGGCACAACAATGAGGCTCGTGGCTGGCGTAATCGTTGGAGCAGCGTGCTTGTACACGAACGTTCAAGCAGTAGTCGAGCATTAGTAAAAGTCTAGCCAGGTCTGCTTTATGACTTTATCTGGAGTAGTTGTGTGGAGACTTGTTTGGCAGTATTCTGGGGACATAAGTGGTTGGGAACCTCCGTATGCGCATCCAGCTGTGTTTATTAGAGAGCACTTGGCTTCATTCTGGCGAAGCTTGGAATTATGATACTCAAATCCATGCCCTTGATACCCTAACGAGACATTTATGAAGGCTCCCATCCCTCATTGCCCCCTTTCTGCCCGAATCACCCATGAGTCTTGTGGTCTATGTCCTGGCCAAGTACTGTAAGTGATCCATGATCTCATATTCTCCCGCTCCACTCATGAACGCCCGTCCTGGGTATTGTAGGGGGTTCAAAAGTGGACGAGACTCGAGGCGAGTAGCGCGCTTATAAGGCTGGGATGGGAGCCAGTCTTAGTGTGATTGGGTGTGCGCTTGCTTTTTGTGATTATCTGCATGGGGAAGCTCTGTTTGAACCGATTTAGCAGGGAGCGCATCAAAAAGTCTTTGCAGGACAAGGGCTGGCAAGGGCAGGGGAAAGATCGTCACACCCTTCAAGCCCCAGCCGCCGCGTTGTGCCCACCAAACCCCGGTCGGAAATATATGCCCCAGAACGCCATAAACCCAGCCTCGGCTCCTCGTTATTCTAGCGGACCCCACAACGCAGCCGTGCTTTACTTGCTCAATTTCAAACTTCATCCAGCTCCTCAGCATAAATCTAGCTTGAAATACAGAAAGCACACGGAGGTGGCCCAAGAGCCGCACCAGTGTCAACTTCAAACGCAGCCATCAAGCTTCGCGGCTTCGAGAAGATCGAAACGACAAGTGAAGATCTCCTTCCTATTTTAGGTTGCAGGCGTTGCGGGGTTGCGACAAGCATCTTGTCACGACTCGCGACTCTCCTATCGCCAGCATCGTCTGCACGAGCACTCTATCGGAGTATTTTACACATTCATTTGCAAGGGTTACCCGCTGCCCTGTCGTAGGAGATTCAATCCTTCGATCTGACCCTTTTCGGCCTTCAGATCTGCCTTATTCATTCATAGTGATTGATAGCACTATAGACGGATTAGGGTTCTCTCACCAAAAGCTGCACCGCATTCATCGTGTAATTCTCGAATAGTCAGGACACCAGTTGGCCTTCAACCGCAGAATATGCATGGAAGATCTTAGGGCGGGGTCATTTAAGGCCCAGCCAATCAAAATATGTGGAAAGGGTTGACACTTCGAATGGCTTGCCTAAACTTTAGGCCAACATGGGCATTCGATGCGTGCTGACAGGGAAGCTATGCAGGTGAAAAGTTGCCATCGATGCATCGTCAAGTCATGAGGCCCTGGACCCCAAATGCGAAATGGGTGTGCAAGAAGTCAGAAAGGTGTGAGCTGGCAAGAAAAAGGTACGTCTTGGAGTCTGGGGCCTTCGCAAGCTTTGCTGCAAGGACGACGTTTTTGCGGTGGCAGGGCAAGGGTTGCAGGTGCATTGATGGTTAGGGTTCTCTCCCGGATTGATCCGGACCAAATAGAAACGACGAATGCCCTTCTCCAAAAAGTACTAGTCCTACTAGAATATTGGAAGGCAGGAAAAGCCAGCCACTATCTGAGGACGGGACCGGCATCCAAAGAGCGGTCACGGCACTCGATCTTTAGACTCCACAGGGCAGCGGCGACATGCTTCAAGTCCGCGTACACTTCTTTCAAATCCTAAAAAACACTACTGTACCGTATGCTGATCTGTTCTGGTCGCGTCTGCAGCTGAAATATCCTTTTTAACGCGGAAGCGAAGGAACGCACTAGGTTCGACTTGCTGTTCCGAACGCTAGGAGATGGGTACATGCTCTCAGCACATATGCTCTATCTTATTCGGGGCAAAAATCACTGAAATGATTGAGCACGATGGCAATGATATCCGGGGAGGGGACTCTCGTCGGGGAGGCAGGGTAGGGCTCTGTGATTGTTTATTTCGTGGCGGCGGTTTAGAAAATATCCGAGGTAAGCCCGTTTATATAAATGCTAAAACCGCCGTATCACATGGGGCATAAAATCCTACAATGTCCAATCTTGAATAAGGCCACATAAAGTTTTGAGGGGCTTGATGCTTAGCCGAATTCTACCTGCTTGGTCTCATGTAGAGTAATTTACACAAGTAATGGCTGCCACAAATGTTTCAAAGCCTCAAAACGAAGGGATCATTTACACAAAGCCATTTCCCATTCTGCATTTCTTACCAAGCTAGAAAGTTCTCGACCACCTCTTCGAGCTCCTTCCGATTCTTGAGTCTCCATCTTGGGACAAATGGACATGCACTCTTTCGCCGAAGTCGAATTGTAGTCACAGTAAGTAAACACCCCTTAACCCGCTAAGATGACTGGCATGTCCCGTATCGGCGTTTAGTAGGAGCTCCTGGACTAGTAACAGTCTGCATTCCAAATACCTTGTCCCATGTCCCATGTCCTCTTCCCTAAGACATTCATGGGAAGATAGTCTGGTCTGATTTCGACACCGATCAAACCCTGAAAATCCTGACCTTGCGATATAAATAGAATTTGAGTTAGTAACGACACATGGAGGTTCCCAGCCCACTCATGAGACCGCCGTGAGAGGTTACCTATGCAACCTTAAAGATTGGGTCCCGGAACTCACTGGGTGCTGCTCCCGCCGCCAATTTAAGCTTCATTTTGAGCTTGCTGATCTGAGCGGTATGCAGAGTCGCAGATGTCAGAAACGTGATGTGGATCAGGTGGTTCCGCTAGAAATGCTCAAGCGCGTTCCTTTCAAGTTCCAGAATTTTCAGGCAAGCTTCTAGAATAGGCACTTCGTCTGATTATAAGCGTCTGGCCTTTGAGCATTTATGCAATTGCGAAAATGACACCGAATTTCAACGGAAGATACCGAGTAATGGACCAGGAAGCATTCAATGTAAAACGGGCTCGCGGTAGGCCAAAAAAGCCGCACTAATGAATGAGAAAAACAATCGCTGCAATGCTATTAACTTTCTTTACAAAAATTGGAAAAAAATTGGAAAAATACTAATTGCATCTAGAGATCCTATTTTAATACTGTACCAAGCTTAATTCTATTGCAATTCATTTGTGTGGAGAAAATCCAATATTGAGGATGTTAATTAGTGCGGCTTTTTTTGTCCACCGCGAGACGGGGTATTGAAAAGGGTTACCGAGGCTGGCCTGAGGCGCCAAAAGTTCTGCTCCCCGGACGCCAAGAGAAACAGCGGCCGGCGGAAGGCTATGTTGAATCCGAGCCTCACGTTGTCTATAACGAACACCATCTTGACCATCGATTTTGGACGCGTGCTGAAGTCATAATGGTCTATCCGGTTCATTGAAACCCTGGATTTTCGAATAGCTTCAGACATGGCGGACACCGCTGCGCAGCCCGCGCTGCAGGTGGCTGGCAGATCGCTGAGCTTGATTCCTGTTGGATTGAAGGAAGCAGCCCTCGATTCCCCCACGTTCAGAGCGACGGCTATTCATTTCTCGGACCAGGTTGAAATCATTGAGAGATGGTTGGACGCCTATATCAAATCCGTATCGAAGGTGATCCACGATGTGGCGTCTCTCGAAGAGACCTTCAACAACTTCCTCTTTCGAGCGGTTCCTCCCGCAAATGTGTCCGAGGCCGTTCTCGACCATGATTATACTTTGCTGGCTATGAAGAGATTTGGTGAGGGCTCGAGGGAATGGTGGTCACAGGTTATTTTCGGCATGAAGAAGATGGAGGGTAATGTTGTGGAGCCGATCAAGGCATTTATGTCCGGAGAGTGAGGATGACTTACATTCCTGTTGGTCGGTTGATTTGCTGACCAGAACAGACTCCGCAACTTCAAGGACGCTCGGAGATATCTTGAACAATCACAGAGAACTTTTGACAATACATTGGCGAGATATGTCGGACAATCCAAGACGAAAGAACCCTCATCACTCCGAGAGGATGCTTTTCAGGTCCACGAAACTCGAAAAGCGTATCTCAAGGCATCTCTTGACTTTTGCCTCCTTGCTCCTCAGCTTCGCTACACAATCGACAGACTTCTTGTCCGAGTATCGTCAGATCAATGGAAGGAAATGAGGCGCTCTCGCGAGGTTTCTGCGGGAAATTTTGCAAAATGGGGCACTGAAATGGATCGTGTTCGAGGCTGGAGCAAGGAGATGGAAGCTGGTGAAAGCGTATTCAGACGGGAACTACAACTTGCGAGGAGGGAGATTGCAGAAACAGCTTCCACAGCTTTCCGACCATCTCGAGAACTTGAAGACTACAATCTATCTACAGTTGCTTTCCTGGGAGGCAAGGGACCTTCTAATGTCAAATTGCAGCCGCAAGGAAAAGAGGGCGAAAGGTCTGAGAAACAAGGCTGGTTATTCTTAAGGACTATATCCGGGAAACCCGCTAGGACTTCATGGGTGCGGCGCTGGTTTTATGTTAAGAACGGAATCTTTGGCTGGCTCGTCCAAGGTGCTCAATCTGGCGGAGTTGAGGAAAGTGAGAAGATTGGCGTCTTATTGTGTAACGTCAAGCCCGCCGTCCAAGAGGAACGAAGATTTTGTTTCGAAGTCAAAACCAAGAATCAAACGATGCTCGTCCAAGCAGAAACACAAGTACAGCTAATGGAGTGGCTCGAGGCATTTGAGGTGGCTAAAAATAAGGCGCTTCATGCTAGTGCCGACAGCTACCCAGGGGGGCTTGATCCAGCCTTTGCTATTACTCCTCCATCGATCCCCGAATTCGCTGCGAAGTCCGGCGATGGTCATGGGAATGAGGATATGGCTTCTCCAGGATTCGAGAGGATGGGGACTCTGCCAGTTCCTGGCGCTGAAATTGGAAATTTGGCTTCGAGGAATAGCTTTGACGTCAGCGCTCCTCGTCGCTCAGTCACCACGAGAGAAGAAGGGGAGAGCAGCAGGGACCATGCAGCAAGAATCATGCAAAAGCTTGGAGGCAAAGGTTCGAGTAATGTCAGCGATAGCCCAGTGGTAGCTCCGCCCGGGGCCTCTGGCGGCATTGCTAGCTTGATTTCTGCAAGCCACAATATTTTACCTGTCTATACTCCAGTAATTCCACAGGTTCCCACAATCACGAAAACATTAACACTACCGCAACCCTTGGAGCCTCAGGGAAGCACCTTAGCGCCGACTACTCTGGCGAACCCACCAGCACCAACCAACCTGAGCAAGTCTGCTGTGATTGTCAGTGGAGAGCGCGGAATAAGTATAGGACGTAGTGATGCTACAGGAGGAATGCCTAGCGGCATTATGGCCAATTTGTGGGGTAGCAGCAACTGGGGCTACATCAATCGATTCGAGAGAGGAGAAATCAAATCATCAAGTCCAAATCAATCTATACCGCCCAGCCCGAAAATACGGGCTCTCGAGCCAGCACCAAAGATTGGAGGCGATGAAAATCGTAAGCCCGATACCGGCCTCTCGACCACTTCGCTTGGTACCTCAGCTGATACTGTTCGAACTGCAGCACCAGCACCATCTTTGCATCGAAAGACAGTCAGTGTCGACGTTCTGGGGTCGACACGCTCTGATCCGCTATCACCCAAGACGGAGTCTTTCCCAAGTAATTATCCTCTAGAGCTCAAGACCCAAGACGCCCAGTTTCGAATGCTGTTCCCGAATGTTCCACGCGAAGACAAACTCCTACTCGTCTTCCGTGCGACATGGAACCCAAGCGAGCAACAGGAGTTTCCTGGAAGAGTCTATGTGACCCAAAACGATTTCTATTTCTTCAGTCATCATCTTGGTCTTGTACTGATTTCAGGCGTGAGTATGAGTAGCATCCTCGAAGTCACTGCTGCACCGGGCAAGGACTGCGACTTCATTTTTCTCCACCTCAGGGAGCAAGCCGATCCAGGAGGCTTTACAAGGATAACGATCAAGACGTTCCTAGAGCCGCTTCGCCTTCTTCAAGCGCGATTGAACTTTCTGGTTGACACAGTTACATCGGAGGAGCCACTGAATCTAGAAGAAGCGATGACATTGCTGATCAGAATGGAGACCGAGGATCCGACGAGGAGTCCAAGCATGGAAAGTTGGGAGGATGTGTCTGTCAACACGCCTATCGATGACGGCACCGCTTCAGGACGAACCCGTAGAGACAGGGATCTAAGAACATCCATTCACGTTGAGCGAGGACTCAATATTGGCAGACTAAACAAAGATGTCACAAAGTTCCAGCTGCCCACTAACCCTATTGTGTATGAGCCAGTGGGCATGCAACGAAAAGTGGTCAAGCGTCAATTCGATATCAGTCCGAAAGCCCTCTTCCACGTTATGTTCGGCGACAAAAGTGCTGTGTTCCAGTTACTATATAACGAACGTCGAGCACAACGAATTGCACAAGGGCCATGGATACCTCAAGAAGGAGGTCACATGCGCCGAAACTTCGAATTCCAAATCGATAACGTCGATATCTTCCGCCGAGCCAGTCAGGCCAACATTGTCGATTATCAAGTAATAGATATTATGAACGACCACATCTGTTACGTGGTCACGGATATGAAGACTCCATGGCATCTTCCTCATCACAAAGACTTCATGTTGGTATCGAAGATAGTCATTACACACGTTGCCAAATCGAAGTGCAACCTGGCAATTTACACGAAGGTCGATTGGTCGAAGACTCCAACCTTCTCAAAGGGCATTGTTGAAAGACAAGCCATTGATGACTCAGCCCTTGACGCTCTCGATCTGGCAGACGTTATAACGGAACAGGTGCGTAAGCTTGGGCCGCAAAGCAGAACAAAGAAAGCAATCCATATCTTTGGCCATGTGGGCCAGCAGACTTCTGTTTCATTGTTCTCTGCTACCGAGTCAGCAAATTCAAAACGGCCACCGATTAAGCAGCGCACCTTAACTCATATAATTTTTGAGACATGCGGCTCGTTCTGCGAGAGCGCTGTTTCATCTCTTATGATGTGGACCTTTGCGGTACTTCGGGCTATTTGGAAGATCTCAAGTGCGCACAGCATAATTTTGATTGCCCTGGTTATCAGTGTCTTGATGAATGCATTCTTCACATCGAGGGACACCTCAGATTGGTGGGCTGAACGCAATGCTGCGAAGTTCATGAGCAGGGTTGGCGTTGGACCAAATCCCATGATGAGCAAGGCGATTTATTTGAAGGATCTTGACGATGCTCTGACCTCTCTGCCGGTAGACTTGGTGGAGCAATCGGGGAGTAGGTGGTAAGTGGATATATGGATTTACATAGAAGACGAGATTGCTAACGCAAGGTAGCTATGATCAATTTAGAGACATCGCGAATATCACTGATCTGGATTCTCCATACAAAATGGCTAGCGCGCTACTCTCGGGAACTGCAACCCGATCCACGGCTCGGCGTCTACGGAGGACCCGCCAACACCTTGGTTCTTATCGTCATGACTTGGTAGTTGCCATGCGCGTGGTCAACAACGTAGAACGAGAGATGATGAAAGCTGAGTGGGAGAATTGGCTTCTGGACGAGAATACCAAATGCAAGCAAGTCCAGTCAATGCTACGAGAGAACCGTACCACATCAGTGCCGAATGTGAAGACCAAGGGAAGCCATCCCCAACAGCAGGTTATAGACGCGAATGACATGGAGAGGATTGGACGGTTAGACGAGATGAGGAAGTGGCATGAGGAATACTGCACAAGCTGCAAGCTGGAGCAGGAATTGCTAGATAAGGGGAGGAAGCACTTGTCGTTTGGATGATTTGCTCGGAGTGTCTTTATATGAAGGGACTGGTCTTTGCAAACGGGAGCGAGGCGTTTGGGATGACTGACCTGGGATACCATTTGTATTTAGAAACTGTATTTGTATACAAGAAGCAGGGTTCATCCTATCCACGCGCGACGGGAAACACTTCGCAGCTTGGCTCGCGTGGGCTACAAGAAACGGCCAAAGCCTGTGATCTCCAAGCCTGACATTGCTTATACCTGAGATATCGGTGTGTCCTGGATTCCGAAGAGACTCTGACTCTCTCGATGGCAGTTCCAAAAATAATCGCCACTGGCCCTGGTCGGGTCCAGACAAAGGGAGTCGGCCTACTGCACGTGGACTACAACGCCGACGCCCCGAAGGGGCGACGTCATCCGGATTCCCCCAACGAACAGCACGACACACCACCACCACCACCTCACATCACTGCCGGTTTTTCTTGAGCGACACCAGCGCTACGATGATGATGTACATGCGCAAATAACAGCGCCTCCTCTTTTTGTCCTCTTTGCTTTCTGTTTTGCGACTATGCTCTGCGCCCAATTCGTATTGATTGTACCCTTCCGGAACTTCCAGCCTCCACTCACATGTTGACAAATTGAGCAAACACAGCCAGCCTGCACGCAAGCCAATTGACTTTATGATCCTTCGCAGACTCCTACAGAAGCTCTCCTGCACATAGAAACGGCATTGAAGTCAGAGGAGGAAGAAACAAAGCACAATGGCTGCCCTCCACGAAGCGCTGAAGTCGCTGGGCCCCATCAACTACGAAGAAACGCCCCTCGACGACCTCAAGCCTTTCCTCACGACCGCCTTCTCCGCCGCCCAAACAATCATCGACTCAGTGCCCATCCCCTCGCCCTCCTCCTCCGATACACCGCCCTCAGAAACACGCTCCCGCGCTGCCTCCTCAGCCTCCGAAATCAGCTTGTCGAGCGCGAGATCTGCCCCTCCTATGGAAGATATAGAGGTCCTGCAGAAAGAATGGAAGGCCGTGAAGATGAAACCTTCGGAGAATCCGTTGGGAGTCAGTGTGTATAAGCTTGGGGGAAAGGATGGGAAGGGAGCCTGGTTCGCGAGGCGGAGCGTACATTCGGGGTTGGGCTTTAATAAATGGAAGCGCGGGCTCGAGAGGGAGTTTCCGGAGACAATGAAAGTACAAGGTCCGCCCGGTGAAGGCAATATTCGCGGGATTGGAGGAGAGAAGCGAGTGGCGTATAAGGATGTGGACGGCGTGGGCAAAATGGAGGTTTATCTACTATCTGCGCAATTCGGCCCTGTTACACCGAGGGATTTCGTCACGATGTTCCTCACGTCTGACCAAGCATTGGAAGGAGACGATGTTCCCAGGCATTTCATGGTTATTTCAAAGCCGTGTACGCACCCGGATGTGCCCGCCCAGAGAGATGGGTTCATAAGGGGTCAATATGAGAGCGTGGAATTTATACGAGAGGTGCCAGTGAAGAGGGGCCCAAAGAAGAGTGCTTCTACCACGAATTTGGAGACTCATAAGAGCAGGAATAGATCAGGCTCAAGCTTGGGTAGGGAGGCTGTGATCAGGAATGCTTCGAAAAATCACGGTGGGGAGAGTCCTGAGAATGGGTCGGAGAGTGATCTTTCTCAGACGGAGAATGTGGGACGAAGGCGAAGCCATACGGTATCGTTTGATATGTCGAGAGAGTCGGAAGCAAGAGAAGACGACGAGAGTGAAGAGAATCCAATTGAGTGGATAATGATCACAAGAAGTGATCCTGGTGGAAGTGTGCCTCGATTTCTGGTCGAGCGTGGGACGCCAGCTGGAATTGCTGGAGATGCAAGCAAATTTCTGAACTGGGCCTGTGCTACGGATATGGAAGAGCTCGAGAGCGAGGATGGAGACCCGAACAGGGAAGATGACGATAATGAACTGGAAGAGAAAGCTCAAAAGCACGCGCACAATCACGACAAAGACCTGCATAACTACCAAACAAACGGCCACCTCGCCGGCATAGAGGAGCAGCCCACGCCCGCAGATGAGAAGACTGAGCAATCCATCATGAATGGCAACGGTATCTACGCCACGATCGCAGGTGCAGCAGGAGCAACAGGCGCCTATCTCGCCTCCCACACACCCACCATAATCGTCGATCGCCTCCCTTCAAGCACACCTGAGGAACCACCCACGCCCCCCCGCCGCGACTCCATCTCCACAATATCCAGTGTCTCTTCCGAAGGAACCTTCACCTCCGCGATCTCGCACCGCGCCACCCGCGAACCCGAAGCCTCTTCACTCCGTAGCGTTGATTCTTCGGGCCTAACGATTCACGATAAAGAGCTGCAAAAGCTTGAAGAAAAAAAGCGGAAACTCGACGAAAAGTTATCTAAGGCTCGAGAGAAGGAAATCAACAAGAAGAATGAGGGTTCTGCTAAGGAAGATGATTCAAGAAGAAAAGCACAGGAGAAGCACGAGAAAGAGGTGAAGAAGCAAGAGGAGAAGTATAGAAAGGAGATGTCGAAACTTGAAAACAAGAAGGCCAAGGAAGCGCGGAAAGCCGAGGAGAAGAAACGCAAGCTCGCTGAAAAAGACGAGAGAGTCCGGTTGATGCGCGAGCTGGAGGAGGTCAAGGCTGAAGCCAGCGTACTACGCAAAGAAAAGGATATCCTGAGAGGGCAAGTTGGAGAATTACAAGCGGAAAATACGGCGCTTGTAGCACGGATGGGGAAGTTGGGAGCGGGAGACGATGTGCTGCGGGCTGTGAGAGAAGAGGTAGGGAAGAGTGGGCGGGCGAGAGCGAGCAGTCTGAGAAGTTTGGGAAGGACGGTAAGTTTTCCAGTGAAGGGAGCGAGTCCTAGTCCGACGAGGGAGAGTCTGCTGGGGAAGGATAAGGAGAATAATCCGAGTTTGTTGAGTAAGGAAAGTGGAGGGAGTGGAGGGTCATAATGAATACAATGGGTGGCGTTGTATTAGGCATAGGATTGGGTATATGGGACAGAAATACATTTTTAGAATCTAAGCGTGATTTTCGACCAAAGCGGTAGCATTGTGAGGTTTCAACACGGCTGAGGTAAGGCTCGATTGTGCTGGAGTCCGTTCCAAGCACCCCACGTGTTTCATTTATAACCTAATTTGGCAAGTTCATAGCAGAATTAGTTCGCGCATTAATCCAAGTAAAAAATCGAGATTATGAACTCTAATCTGGAAACCTAGAGAATTCTTACTTCCAAGAGTCTAGAGCGGAGTTCAAATGCGATGGTCGCGACTTCCTTACTCCTCGCTTAAGCCCCTTTTGCGCGACTTTTACTCTCGACACGCGTCCCCTCAAATTTAGTCCTTACTCCTAAACAATCGATTTTATTGACACTAAGTCTCTGTAGCTTGATTTAGCCATCATTTTGTTATCTCTTTAGCTCACCCATTTATTTCGGGAAAGTCATCAAATACTTCGCAGCCCATGATTGGCTCGTCCTCGACGCCGCCTTCCCTACATCAATGACCTCCGTCTGTCTCTCCACCTGCCTACTCGTAGTCCGTTTGGAACTTCCGTTGTAAGCTGGTAAGGAGCCAGCATTGCATTTGCCGGTGCCCCAAGCTGCGTCTGCTGCTGATTGCCAAATAGCCGTGACGTTCGTCATCATAGCGGGTGTGTAGAAGATTCTGCAGTCCGCAGGCTCATAAATGAATTGACTCGGCGTGCCATCTGCCAGATTAGCCGGCAGTATATTATCTCTTACATTAAGAGACGTGTCTTTCCTCGTCAGTCCAACACACAAGCAGGGATTCCTTCCTGGGAAAGCTTACCAGTACTCCTATTATAGGGCAAGCTATTCGTCAACGGCGCAATCAGCTTTTCCTGCTCCGCTGTAACATTGAACTCCAGCGCCGCGCCCGCTAAGGCGCTGATATATGAATAGGGGTAGTTATTCGTGCCTTTCACGCCGCCGACAGCTCTATACGGCAGATTAGTATGACTTTCCATGAGGTTTAAGAGGCAGAGAGCCAAAAGAGAGCTATGAGGGCCGAGTTCTTGCAACATTATAGCAGTTTGATATAGATGTTTGAAGAGCCGAATGAGGACTTTAGAGCTCAGCTCCAAAATCATTATGGGATTAGTAGAAAGATTGTACGTACTGGATGATGTCGTTGGAAGGGCGCCCGCCGTACGCGATAGATTTCACGCCGCCTTGTAACCGCATGAACTCGCTGAATATGGTACAGGTAGAGGCACAGTAGCCGTCGTAGATCATGATGATATCTTCAGCTGCGAAGGGCTGCGTGAAGTTTGTCCGTGGGCCGTAGCCGGTGATCCATTCGCCCATGCCGTAAGTATCGTTTACTGGATTTTTCAGCAATATCTCAAGTAGAGCAGGGCTATAGGAAGGCGACTTACTAGTGGTAAGATTATCATTCAAATCCCACCGAATGATATTCGTGAAATTGTCCCCATCATATGTCCTCGGCGCAAACTTCTCATCAAAGCTACTAAAATGCTCGTTCTCAATATTATAATCATACCGATAGTTCGGCACCGACTCATACAGACTGACCAACGTATCATTCTCCGAAGCATAAACATCAAAATCCGACGGGAAAATTCCAGAGATCACCTCCGCAAGGGCACAGAATTCAGGCGTGTCTCTAAATCTCGTATTCCCATCCTGCACGACGTGCGGAAACAGCTGCCGGAACGTGTCATAGCCTTGCAAGATATATCCGCCGCCGTTGGCAGCGAGATCAACAACGAGCTTCGTCTTCCCGTCAGCTTTGGCGAGCGCGAGGAACTTGTCGACGACTTGCTGCCATTGCACAGGAACGTCGGGTTCGAAGCTCAGCAGGGCGAGAACGGCGATGTCGGAGTCGGGGAGGTAGTACCCTGAGACTTG
Organism: Lachnum nothofagi; assembly: GCA_003988875.1. NCBI lineage: Eukaryota > Fungi > Ascomycota > Leotiomycetes > Helotiales > Lachnaceae > Lachnum > Lachnum nothofagi. The sequence goes on from QYSG01013334.1 coordinate 648,183, forward strand.
CTTGTCGGCACTGACGACGAGGGGCGGTGGATAGCCACTGGGTGCAGCGGTGGGAGTGGGAGTAGCAGGTGCGGGTGCTGGTGTCAGTGCAGCTGCTTCCGTTGTCGGGTTGCAGAATTTGCTGTAGAAGGATTCGCCATCTGTCACGCCGGTGAAGTCACCGATTACTGCGGCTGTAGTTTGTAGTACGAACTCCGTGCCGTTTGCGAAGGTGATTGAGGTGTTGGCGCCTGGGTAGATCCATCCAAATCGACCAGAGCCTCCAAAGTAGCCTGGCTCGTGTGAGAATAGCCGATTCATCTCTAGGTAATTCAAGGGGCTTACCTAGCCAGTTTGCATTTTCGGCCGCGTATTCTGGGGTGTAGAACATGACGTTGTACAGAGCGTCCGGATCATTCAATGCTCCCAGTTGGGAAAAATCCGCAATATACTTGGCAGCTTCCTCTCCATTGATTTTCGTAATAGCTGATGGCGTCGAATTCGAAGTTTGGGGCATTAGAATATCCGCATACGAATAAATTTCTGGAATTGAGACTCCATCTAGACTGACAGAGACCAGAGGATATGGTCTCCTGAAAGCTATAGCCTTGGATCTAGGCAGAGCCCATTAACACATATTCTCGCCAGCAGGATGTAATCTGCTTACAAAAGGTCTGGTAGAAATCTGAAATGCCCATCATGCGCCGAATTGATGACTTTCCACCACGATGACTGAAACTCATATTCAGTCTTATAAGCCCCCGAGGTGATATTCTGAATAACCTCCGCAAAGCCCGCCCTGATATCAACCGCAGGTTCGGTATAGCCTTCCGGCGGATCAACCAAGTAATTGATCGTCGTTTGCCATTCTATGAATGGGAGTGTAGCTTCTACTAACTCTTGGGCTTCTGGTGCGTGTAGTTTCACTGAGTTCAAACAGTCATATCCTAATTGGGCGTCGATTGTCGGAGTTGCTGTTTAGTTTAGGTTAGTATAACAGGTAATGGGTGTCAGAAGTATGCGTACCACTGGCTGCTGTACCGCTGGGGGTTACAGAGCGGAATGCGGCACTGGAGCTCGAGACAATGGCACAAGCCGTGGCAGGGTCATATTGAGGGGTGACGGTGAGGGCCGGGGCAGCATTCGCGCCCAGGGCAAAAGCCCAGAGAGGAATATGCTGGAGTCTCATTTTGAAGCTGCAAATTCCTATACAGCAACTCCAAAGATGTGCTCGCGATACTTGCTACTCCTCGAGCACGAGCCGCAGGTCGTTCCATCTTTAAGAATCCCATGCTGGAAGTCTTTCCGGGATGATGATGATGTAGCACTTGCTTTTGTGATAGATTAAGCATATGCAGTCGGGGGTTTTATCTTCTTCGACCTGCTCGATTAAGCAAGCTTGGCTCTTATCTTAAGCCCCCGCATGAGGCACTTTTTGCTGCCAGGGGAGATCAACAAGGAAGTGTGGGGTAGGAAACAAGGTTCGGCAGCGGAGAAACCACGAATTAGCGAGCCGCTCCAGGACCGGTACTGTGAGCTCCAGGTTCTGGGGATGACGCGATAGGGGAAACGATGAACCGAGAAACCTAATCATTTTAAGAAGACACCATTGCCCCTTGTTGGGCATGCTGAAATTACTCAACGAGGCAGACTGAGATCACATCTTGTGCTTATCGGATCCAATCTTTATGGGAGTCTGTGAGAACATTCGTCATCGCTCATTCGGGGCTTGATATCTGAGATTTGCCAATATAATGACATTTGACATGGTGTTAAGTGATTATCTACAAATTTATTAATATGAGCAATTCAAAGCTCAAAGAGCCAAGAGCACCAAGACAGTCCCAATAATTACCAGTGCCATCACCCAAGAAGTCCTATCTCCGCTCAAGTCTGAGCTTTCACCCATGAACATGGTTCCGTTGTATGTTCCTGTGCTAGTCCTAGAAACCTGGACATACGAGCTCGATGCAGTGGTCCGAGCGCCTTCAAAGCCCCCCATACTTGCAACAATGCTGCCTAGACCGGGTTTTGTCGAGGTTGACGGATCTATAGCCCCTATGCTTGGCAGTATGGCGCTCAGGGGCACAGTCTGACTTCCAACTATGATGCTTGCGCTGCCCAGAAGGGAACTTAGCGGCAAACTTGTGGCTGGAGAACCGCCGGATGCTTGCGCCAAAGATGCAGTCAGAGGTGCAGTCGAAGGCGCGGCTTGCACTCCTGTCGCGGTGCTTGTAGCTCCTAACAGAGCACTCAGAGGCGTGGTCTTGCCATCAATAACCGCAGTAATATCTCCACTGAGGATACTACTCAGTGGCATGCTCTTGCCTCCCAGAACTACAGTTGCATCTCCTCCAAGTACAGAAGCAAGCGGCGTAGTCACAGTCCCCATGGCGATACTCGATGTAATTGGTATTGTCTGGGTCCCTTCCACAACACTCGCGCCGGCTTTCAGGAAGGCTACCATCCCAGAAGCTTCTTGGCTAATGCTCCCGATGATAATACTTGATCCAAGGGGCCGCAGGCTTATCCGTATGCCTGAAATCGTTGTGATCTGGTCGGGTACGATTGACTCAGATCCGAAGGTAGGTATCGGTGTGGTGTTCAATGGAGCGGACTTCGTTACAGTGGCGGCCGGGTCGACATTTGTTATTGGATCGTTCAGAGCAATTACTAGACTCTCTGAAGGACCTAGATTATTTATGGAATTGGGCTCTTGTGGTGAAGGATTGTTTGTAGGGCCCGGATTCGCAGTAGGGTCTGCATTGCTGGCAGGGACTGCCGCAAGGGTATTACTATGTGCTGCCAATTGCATTGAAATTGCTGCCGGGTCTGAGGTCTGAGGTGCAGAACTGGGAGATGGCGTTGATCCCGGGACAGCTCCCGTCGTAACCTGCGATTTTGGCGCAGCTTGAAAAGTGACCGCGGTCGAAAATCCATGGCCTGGCTGTAAAGTAGACGGTGGGTCGAAGAAACCGCTGATTCCAGGAAGACAAGAGTGCCAGGCCGAGTTGAAGTTCAAAACAGTCTTCGGTACTGACAACACTGGGGAGCATGCGTTACGGGTGACCGTGTAGTACGTGACAGCTGGCGGTGTTAATGTCTCAATGTCAATCCCAGGAGATTTGCTTATCTTGGAACTCCGCCAGGCTGTTATCGCTTCAGCAGATTCCTTGTAGGTCTTTTCACCACCATCCAATTGCCAGAAGGAGTTATACCAATCTGTACAACTCGTGCTATTCCAAAATGGTCAGCATGAATGGCTATAATGGGAGGATGGTCGTACTATGTTCCCCATGTGGCTTGCGTAAAATTCCACGCGGGTATTGTAGGTGCGATTGGATATTTCACGGTGTCCCATTTATAACCCCAAGTAGTGGAAAGTTCTCCAGGATTGAACGGCAGTGTGATTTCGCCGCTTTTCAGATTTGTATCTCCGCACCAGCTATGAGCATAAAGTGACTTGAATGCAACGTAAATTGATGGTGATACACTAGGAAGAGGTTAGTGATAATATGCGATGCCGCTTTCCTATAAGATGTTATGGAGAATTATATGTATACTTGATATTGTGTAATTCTTGAGATGGGACGTCTGATCTTTTGCATAAGATTAAGGGAGTGCTTACAAAGTGAAATCCTTAGAATCAACTAACTCCGTTACTGGGCTTTGAGGAGCCGATGTTGGCCAATGATAGACCCTGACTTCATCCCCAAACATTGTGCAACGCCCGCAACAACTTCCGGTTGGCAGGTAAGTGAAAACATTCGTGACTTCCGAAGAAGATATCGTTAGAACTTCTGTATAATTCATATAAACATGCGAGGTTGTGAATGACGACTCCGCAATGGCTGCTGAAAAAGATGTAATTGGTGCTTTGGTCTTTGCGGAAGTAGTATTAGCTGTCGCAAGAGCTCGTGGCAGTAAGGCCGTAGATTGTCGCCATGCACAAAAGGCGGACGTGAGGGATATCGAGCATGCTGTTAGGCCTTTTGAGAAATGAGTAGTGGTGAGCCATTCAGGAAGAACGCCACATTGCGCGGTTACGGCGGAGACGTTCAGTCCTGACGAGGTTGTGGTCGGAGCATTTGAAGAGAGTGTGACCCGTGAAGATGAGGCAGGAACGAGGGTCGATTCGTTCTGTGTAGAGGTCCGGGACGTGGAGTTTAAAAAGATTGCTTGTGCTTCGGTGACCAGCAAAAGCAGGAAGAACAAGTCACATGGTAGAAGCAATAATTTCGAGAAAGACTGGACGAATAATCGATGATAGAATCTCATGGCTTGGAGCAAACACGTGCTGACAGCATTGAGATGCTCGAGACCACTCAAAAACAGGCAGGCGCAAAGCTTTGCAGCCAAACCGTCAATCTATATACATGTACATTCCCTCGATCTATTTTTACTGAGACACTTTCTCCGGAATTAATGGCGAGTTCGGAAAACACTAGCAAGGAAGTACGGAGGCTTTAAGAATATGATATATTACGGAGACTGATACAAGGATCAAATAACATGCGTGGACGCACACATGATGCTGAGCCTTAAACCAACTGCGCCTTAGGGGTACCTAATGCATCTGCTGTGTACCTTACCAGTATGTAGAAGCGGGCCGATCATCAACCACACTAAAGACTTCAATTCGCTGGCAGGAAGAAGGCTGGGTAGAAATGCAATCTTAGGAGGCTTAGCATAGCTGTAATCTAGAACGAGCCACCTGCATGTGAGGAAACAGGGATAATAATAAATTTTGAGACCCCGCCGTACTGCCATCAAAAAATATATTGGGTGCATGGTTTCGCTTGGCACGTCCAGGATATATGATTGGATAAATCGTATAAAGGACCGTAAGTAGAAGGAACTCCACTGTGACTAAGCTGAACCTCTTGATCATCAGAGAAAATGAATTGGAAAGAGACGGAGGTCGTTCGAGAGCATGTAAATTTGAGCGTGAAGTAGAGTAAAAGAAACGTCAGAAACAGGGGAGAGCTGCAAAGGCATCTAGACCACCAATCCCACCCTTTCCACCCAGCCTCTCAGCCCCAATACAAGTACGAAAACAATCGGCTGGGCTAACAGAAGCAAAGCGAGTCTGAGGCTTGTACTTTAAGCTTATAAAGAGAGGAAGAAATTTGGAAAGCGCAACTGCGCCACACTTGTCTTCGTTACGTCAGAGTCGCGACTACTCGGTACGCCTGAATCGTCCAACATGTGTGAAACGAGAAGTCAAGCTACAGACTCATAAACAAGCCACCGTAGCATCGGGCGCGGAAATGAAAATGCGGATCTCCTGATACTCCCCTGTTGTAAGCAGCTGCGGCGGACCATCGGCAGGTACCCGCAGCTTTCCAGGAAAGGCAGTACTCAGATGATAGAAAAACAATACCGAAGAGATCGCTTCGCACTTTTATGAAAATTGAAAGGGCAAGACCAGTATGTTGCAGCAGAAGGAGAGTAAAATCAAGGACGCTGAGCGCGAGAAGACCGCTGTCAGGATGGACAGGCGGGACTCAATATCTACATCTGAAGAGTTGGGGAAGGACTGAAGACCAATGTCAATGCATAGTGTGCCGTATTTAGATGATTTTTGAATAATAATGCGTATACGAGTATGCATCAACAAGGCCCAGTTGTACAGAGGGTAGGAACGACTTAACATCCACGAAAGCAGAGATATTGAAAGATACAGCTCATTAGTCGTTCATAGGTCCCCTTGCGCGTCAAAATTGCCGACTTTTTAGAAGCTCAAGGATCAAAATATACAGCATAAAACTAGCTGGTAGATAGAAAGAAAGAGACATAGGGGAACACAAAGGCGCGCCTCGAAAAATGTGAGAAGCGTTGCACGTGATATTCCCAAAAAATCTGATGCCTGAGGCTGCCATAGACTAGAACCTCATGATAAAAAATAACTTTAGAAATCTTCCCCACACTGCATTTGCGCGCCTCCAACTTCGACTTCAACACCAGCCCGCCGCAATGCCTCAAAATGAGTAGTAAGTACTAGCAAGACACATAATTGTACTGTAGTTGCTAACATGAAAATAGTATGGAAAGATGGAGGAAACTCCACGGCAGAAGGGTACGCCCATAACCGCCCTCCTAATTCCCAAACCACAAAACTAATCCACGATCACAGCTGGATCACGAAGAGAGGACACGAAAGCGAGCAGCAAGGGAAGGACACAAAGCTTCGGAAGACGCGCAGAAATTGACGGGTCTGCGCGCCAAGCTGTACCAGAAGAAACGGCACCATGAGAAGATCCAGATCAAGGCGCAGATCAAGGCGCACGAGGAGCGGAACGTCAAGTCTTCTGCGCCGGCAGAGCCATCGAGCACGCCTCTCCCGCAGTATCTGCTTGATCGGTCGAATCCTACGAATGCGAAGGCGCTGAGTAGTGCGAGTATGTTGAACGTAGCTATTGGGTGGCAATGCACTGGCTAATTATATTATAGTTAAGAATAAACGGAATGAAAAGGCGGCGAAGTTCTCGGTGCCGTTGCCGAAGGTGAGGGGTATTGCGGAAGAGGAGATGTTTAAGGTTGTCAAGACGGGGAAGAAGACTGCGAAGAAGGGTATTCTCTCCCTTCTCCTACTCTACGAGCGAGGTCAATCGTTGACAAACTTCTAGGATGGAAGCGCATGATCACGAAACCTACGTTCGTCGGACCAGACTTCACTCGACGGCCCGTTAAGTACGAGCGATTCATCCGTCCCATGGGTCTCAGATACAAGAAGGCGAATGTCACGCATCCTGAGCTGGGCGTCACGGTCCAACTACCGATCATCAGCGTCAAGAAAAACCCGCAAAATCCGATGTATACGCAGCTCGGAGTTCTTACCAAGGGCACGATCATCGAGGTTAATGTTAGTGAGTTGGGCTTGGTAACAGCGGGTGGTAAGGTGGTTTGGGGGAGATGGGCGCAGGTTACGAATAATTGCGAGAATGATGGATGTGTGAATGCGTGAGTCTCTTGACTATAGATCTATGGCAGAGATACTAATTCTGTTCTAGTGTGCTCCTGGTTTGAGAGGGTAAGCTGTATATTCTCTCACATACCTAAAGAGTCTTCGATGGGTCAATGACCTTTCGCAGATCCTTCATCGCTCAAGCGCAATAGAGTCCAAAGAGTCTGGCAAGCCAAGCCTAAAGACGATTGCAAGCAGCATCGGCTACACACTGACCGCTCTCGCGGTGCTACTGCGGTCGACAACTATTTCTCCTGTGTTAGGTAACTAAAAAGGAAATGTCATTTTGCATTAGCGTACGGAAGTGGGTGATCTCATGGCATGGAATGTCACACCGGGCTATAGAGAAGATAGCGTCGTCATAGTACCAGATAGTATCACAATCCAATGCATTGCCTGTGCATAGTTAATTTTGAGAGCTTCTAATCCCTACAAAAAATGTACCACATCGGTTGAGATTTGCCTGCCACCGAACCTTTTGAGAAATCAGTGCTCCACTCAATATCTCACAATATCTGAGACATTCAAAATCACCACTTTCAACGCTCATACAGCTGCATGCGCCGTGCCCCTCCTCGGCTTCTTCCTCTTCTTCGCCTCCTCAGCCTCTGTCTGACCCGCACCTTCCTCAAAAGTCTCCCTCCTCCACTCCCTGAGTCGCGCCTTCTTGCTCAGCAACCTCTTATCCTTCCTCTTCTTCTCCAGGTCTCTAAAGCTCGCCAGCTTCCTCAAGCCCGCAAACTTATTAAGCTGCGCATCCGGCGCCTCCAGTATATCCAGCGTAGTTAGGCCAAACGATGTAGGCGACGTCTCGCGGTAGCGGAACACAGACGGCTGTTTAGAAGTAGTGAGATTAAGATCCAGATCGAGATTCAGCTCAGCATCCGCTTTATCTTCGATGATTCTGCGTTCCAGGCGCGCAGCTTTCTTCTTCGCTTGCTTTTCTTGTCTGTGGTCTTTGCTACTCTTTCCCTTCTTCGATATAGCATTATCATCTTTCTCGGAGTTATCTTCAGAGTCGGAGAGAGCTAAATCAGGCTTCTCGCTAGTGAAGTCGGGGACCAGGTCGTTGATGTCGATGTCGTCGTCCCATTCGGGCTTCTTGGGAAGTTTCTTCTTGCCAGACTCGTCGTCGGATCCAGCTTGCTCATATTCAGCGTAGTAGTCTTCTCCGAAGCGCTTGTTCATCTCGGCTTCGAAGCGGTCGTCGTTCCAGTCATCGTCGAGAAATGCGGACCTGGATCTGGGTGTTAGTTAGGATCTATAAATGTTTGAACTTCTGGAGAGGATTTGAATGTCCTAAAATTACTGGGACAATGGTATGCTCCGGATTTCGGTGGACAGTTTCCGGGCCAGTTTCCGGGGAACTAGAAAATGACATACCACTCCTCTTCTTTGAGGGTCTTTCCTCTAATACCCGCTGCTTTCTTGATCTTCTTAAGCTTATCCTCATATTCCCCAATTTTCAGCTGCCTAAGACGAGTCCTCTCTTGCTCGCGCTCCCGTTTTTCAACCTCCTTCCTTTCCCTTTCAGCCTCTCTCTGCTTCTTCCGGCGATTGGGCTCCTCGCGACGGACAGACTTTGATGCGGTGATGTCTCTGGCGTACTGTTTGAGCTTCTCGTTGCTGCCATCGGGGTTCTCGAATCGCATATTATACGCATTTTCGAATTCTTCGGCTCGCTGGTCTTCGTCTTCGTCGTCCGACTCGAATGGTACGTGTGACGGCTTCTTATCGGGGATCCATGCTCTAGATGCAATGAAATTTGACAGGAAGGTCTCGGGGTCTTTGTCCGCGTTTTCGACGTCGCGGTATACTTGAGCTTTAAGGGCGAGCATGACTGCTTGGGAACTGTAAGGTGTCAGAGCTGCTCGATGGCGGGATTTTGATTGTCTCAGGACTCCAGGGACATTCAGAAACGTAGACAATTGCTTAAAAAGTATGCATACCTATCTGTCATCGGCTTAGCTTTTGACTGGTGGAACATTCCATCCTCATCGTCGTCATCAGAAGATGCTTGCTCCGCAAATGGTTTCTTTAGATCCTCCTGTTCCTGCGCAAACGTTCGTGGTTTCTCCTCTTCCTCCTCATCACCCACATATCCCTCTAGTAGATTCTTCCGGTGGTAGTCTTTCAAATACATCGGCCTCTCTTTCTTTGCTGGCGCGGGGGCTTCATCGCCTTCCACGTCGAACGGCTTGTAGAACATAGCATCCTTGTCGTAGATTCGGGGGTCTTTAGTTCGTATAGCGTGTAGTGTCGCCGAGATCTCTGCATCTAGTTCTTCGGTGGCTAGGTATCCCTCCTCGTCTTCGGTCTCTTCGTCGGAGGATTCGGAGTCTTCGTCGTACTTGTCTCCATGTTGGCCTTTGGCTGATTTGGTAGGTTTATTGTACTTGTCCTCCACTAATTTGAGTCAGCAGGCATAAATAGGAGAAGATGATAAGTAGAATAAATACTCACACCGGCGCAATTCCGCTTGCCGCGAATTGTAATCGTACTTCTTTGCAAAGTCCTTATTGATCTTGAATCCTGGCTGTTCAAGTCTGACCCCTCCTTCTTCGTCACTGGAGGAATCATCGAGCAAGGTCTTTGCTTTCTTAGAGCCGGTGTCGGAAACCGGCTCTGTCTTGCGTTTTGTCGTCATGGTGATTGTCTCAAATTCCAGGACGTTTGGCGGGGCGGATCCAAATCGCAAAAACCAAGATTCAAGATTCGAAATATGCAAAAAAATATCGGCATCCAGGCCCGCTACTGTAGTCTATCCGTCACGGACTAACGATCATCCGCCGCATTACAGTAGTGTGGCTGGTTCCCGCCTTCCGCCTCCGTCATCTTGCACTGGCTGCCCTGCCTCTCACTTGTTGGATGCATGCAGGCAGCTCCATCGCCGTCAAGTCCTCAAGATACCCGACCTCAATCTCTCAACCCTTTTGCAAGCCCATCGCAGACTGGAATCGCAGACCTAGAACCTTTCCCCGATACTTCCACGGTATCCGCAGCCCACACCGACCCGAGAGCATCAGCGCATAAAGTCTTCATCTATTCCAATACAACAGAGCCATGGCTGAGGCAACAGCCCCGAAGCCCAGCAGCAGCGTCAAGCTGGTCCTCCTGGGCGAGGCAGCTGTGGGAAAGGTACGGATACTCCTTCATGAGAAGAGAATGATGGATCTGACAGGAATCAGTCGTCTCTAGTATTGCGCTTCGTCAACAACGACTTCCAGGAGAACAAGGAGCCAACCATCGGAGGTATTTCCTCAAGCTCTCTAATGAAATGGCACGTTGCTAATGATTCTGCCTAGCCGCCTTTCTAACACAAAAATGTAATCTACCCACCCGGACAATCAAATTCGAGATATGGGATACCGCAGGACAAGAACGTTTCGCATCACTCGCTCCCATGTACTACCGAAACGCCCAGTCCGCCCTCGTTGTCTACGATCTCACGAAACCTACATCACTCATCAAAGCGAAGCACTGGGTAGCAGAGCTGCAAAGACAGGCGTCACCCGGCATCGTCATCGCCCTCGTCGGCAACAAGCTTGATCTCACAAACGAGAGCTCGGGATCAAGCAACGCTTTGGGCGAGGACGGAGCTGAGGATGCTGCTGAGGGAGACGCCGATGACGGAGACGCGCGGAAGGTGTCGACTGCTGAAGCAAAGGCATATGCGGAAGAAGAGGGCCTCTTGTTCTTCGAGACGAGTGCAAAGAATGGAACAAACGTTACGGAAGTGTTCACGGCGATCGCAAATGCAATTCCCGAAACATCTTTGAAGGGCGCCAGAGGGCCGGGCGCTACGCAGTCGAGTGCGAATAGAACGGAGGATCAGTCAAGAGTCAACCTGACGGGACCGCGGGACAACGCCTCGAAAGAGGGCTGTGCTTGCTGATCTTTTTATCGCGTTATGTGTATGGAGTCATCTTTTCCTTGATGTTTTCTGGACCCGGAGGTATGCAGAAAGGGCACGTGTTTGGAAGACAAACAGAGCTTTCGCCATGGTTTTATGTCGATATGTTATATTAGCATTGCGTTCTGGAAGATGACATTACCTATCTAAGCTCTTTCGATCTAGGCCTATATGTGATGACGTTGCCTTGTCTACATTTAAATTTCCATCTTAGACGACGCAGACTGAATTATCTCAAGCGAGAGACTGGTTCCTTCCCGCTTCGACCTCTGGCAACCATGCAGTCTCAAAGCGTCCTCGTTTCGGAGTTCCATACCAAGCGCAATTGAGATCACCAAACAGACAATGCCGGCAATGTCAGCAAACAGAATAAATTTCTTGGCAGGTCTGCGGCTCTCCCCCTCCTTCCCACACATAACCAGCCTCACAGCGCCCTTTCGAGTAATTCGGATCTTATACTTTCTAGGTATGATCCTTCACACGAGATGCCGGCGGGTCGGGGGATACGGGGCTGTGACACAGTAACAGCATAGTATGATTTGTACACCTAGTAAAAGTTTAGAAAGCTATAAAGTTCAAGTTAAGGACAAGGCCAAAGCAGGCACGGCGTAGCGACTCCGTGGTCTAGTGCAACTGTACTCAGTCGCGTGACTCTCCTAACGCTGCTCCAAGCCTCTGAGCCCCCCTTTCAAGCTTGGCAGGGCCATCTGGACTCGTCCTCCGCATAACGAAACAATTTCATTAAGACGCCGATCACAGGCTTCATTGGGACTCAGGCCAAGGTACCTCGGTACCGACCGACAAGCTGCATGCTTATCGAAATCTCCAAAGATGGAGAAACTCCACCTTTTCACAAACAAAAATACCAGCAAAACACACCTTGGAAAGCCCGCTGAAAAGCCCACCAACCTTCTCTCTTTAGCTCTGCCTCCTCGGAATAGTCGAATCTAGAAAATGACAAGACTCCTGTGTCCCTTCCCGAATCCAAACACCTCGCTGCCATCTTAAGCTTCCGCTGCGTAGTTATCGAAGACACTAATCCTCAACGGCGCCATTTTGGCAGCGGGACAAGCCTTCGCGGTGTCTCAAAACGTGCGTTCCGCCCGCGTCCACCTGCGCGACATCCATTCAAATCGATGATCTACACGGCAATCGCTAACAAATCTTGATTTTTCGCGCGAATGGGCGCAATTTTATTTAGCCCTCATGCGGAAATTCTATCTCTTTCCGGTCTTGAGAAGGAGCAAGCGGTCAAGTGTCGTTATGAGTTTATAAATTCATGTGCTTCCTTCCCTTTTCTTTCAGTCGTGCTCTAGAAGGTATGCATTGGTTGTGAAGTGACTCCTTCCTTTCTGAGACTGAGGACAGGGCTGAGGGTGCACATGCCTAAGTACCGAAGCGCTGTACTTTACTTCAAATCGACTCACTTAAGTCACTGCTTGCCCGACTTTCGTTGTCAAAGTCTTCGAGATGTCGATTCTTGATGCTTGTCTGGTACTCTTTGCTTTCGCTCATTTTTCACTCGCCTTGATATCACAGCCGGATTTCGCTGGAGATATAAAGCGTACGCAGCTATTACAACTATCTGGAGAACCCTCTTTCGAGAAGCGCGACGATGTCCCCGCTGGATATGTGGCACCTCCTTACTATCCCACGCCAAAAGGTGGCTGGGTCGCAAACTGGACGGCTTCCTATGCGAAAGCGGCCCAAGTAGTTGCTAATATGACTCTCGCTGAGAAAGTCAATCTCACTACTGGTACTGGTCTCTTGATGGGTCCTTGCGTGGGAAATACTGGCTCAGCTCTCCGCTTCGGCATACCAAATCTCTGTTTGCATGATGGAGCGCTCGGTCTTGCGAGCACCGATAATAACACCGCTTTCCCCGCAGGTATAACTGTCGGAGCTACTTTCAACAAAGATTTAATGTATGCCAGAGGATATGCTCTTGGACAGGAGTCAAAAGGCAAAGGAATCAACATACAACTAGGACCGACTATCGGACCTATCGGTCGCAAGCCGCGAGGTGGGCGCAATTGGGAGGGTTTTGGCGCGGATCCGGTGCTTCAAGGCTTCGGAGGAGCTGAGACGGTCAAGGGAATGCAAGCCGCGGGCGTGATAGCCACGATCAAGCATTTTGTTGGGAATGAGCAGGAGATGTACCGAATGGATCAAATTCCACACGGTTTGATGAAGGCTATCAGCAGCAACATCGATGATCGGACTTTGCATGAACTTTATGCTTGGCCATTTATGGATGCTATCAAGTCCGGGGTTGGGGCTCTGATGACTAGTTATAATGATGTGAACGGGAGCGCTGCTTCGCAAAATAGCAAGCTGATTAATGGGGTGCTAAAGGACGAGTTCGGATTTCAAGGACTAGTAAGAATAATCCCCCTGGGGAATTGCAGACATATTGACTCTTCCAGGTAATGACGGACTGGCTTGCTCAAATTGGCGGTGTCTCTTCCGCTCTTGCTGGTCTTGATATGGCGATGCCTGGTGATGGAAACATACCATTACTCGGACTCTCTTACTGGGCTGATGACCTCTCAACCGCCATCCTCAATGGTACTGTACCACTCGAACGTCTTAATGACATGGTCACTCGCATAGTTTCTACCTGGTATCAATTGGGCCAAGACAAGGACTATCCTCAACCCAACTTCTCAGCGAATACTGCAGATCCGACGGGCCCTTGCTATCCTGGTGCGTTGATATCGCCCACGTGCGTGACCAACCAGTATGTCAATGTTCAGGCCGACCATGCCAAAGTTGCTAGGAACGTCTCTAGAGAGGCTATTACTCTTCTGAAAAATGTCAATGCGACACTGCCGCTCTCTACTAGCGCCGTATTGAAAGTCTTTGGTTCCGATGCGCAGGTAAATCCGGCTGGGGCAAACGCCTGTACCCAGCGAAGCTGCAATACGGGCACTCTGGGTATGGGTTGGGGAAGCGGAACAGCAAACTACCCCTATTTGGACGCGCCGATCGATGCCATTAAAAGGAAAGCCGCAAATGTAACCTATTATTCCAGCGACTCTTTTCCATCTAGTATTACAGCGGGCACATCAGATATAGCCGTCGTTTTTATCACCAGCGATTCGGGAGAGAATCAGTACACAGTCGAAGGGAATCACGGGGATCGTGATGCAAGTGGTCTTGTCTCATGGCATGATGGGGATACTCTTGTGCAGGCAGCAGCAGCTAAATATTCCACTGTCATTGTAGTGGTTCATACTGTCGGCCCCATCGTGGTCGAACCGTGGATCGATCTTCCGTCGGTCAAGTCAGTTGTCTTTGCTCACCTGCCTGGTCAGGAGGCTGGCGATTCCCTTACGGACATCCTCTTTGGTGATTATTCTCCTAGTGGGCATCTTCCGTACTCCATCCCAAAGGCTGAATCTGACTATCCGTCATCGCTCGATATCGTCGGCTTCGAGTTGTTCCAGGTCCAAGACACTTTCTCAGAAGGTCTCTATATCGATTACCGCTACTTAAATAAGCAAAAAATTGCACCAAGGTACGCATTCGGTCACGGTCTGTCCTACACGAGCTTCTCCAAGTCAAGCATCACTCTCACCTCGGTCACTCCAATTTCCTCCCTCCCCCCAGCACGATCAGCGAAGGGATCAACACCCGTCTACAGCTCTACGATCCCACCGGCAGCAGAAGTCGCCTGGCCAGCGGGCTTCGACCGAATCTGGCGTTATCTCTATCCATATCTCGACGATCCAGCCTCCATTTCCTCGTCCCAAAACTTCACCTATCCCACCGGCTACCAAACCACGCCTCAGCCCGATCCCCCAGCCGGAGGCGACCAAGGCGGCAACCCTGCGCTTTGGGATGTGATGTTCCAGCTCAGCGTCACCGTAACTAATACCGGCTCTGTGGCAGGGAAGGAAACCGTCATGCTGTTCGTACAGTATCCATCAGATAGCACATATGATACGCCTATCATCCAGCTTCGAGACTTTGGGAAAACAGATACACTGGCAAAAGGGAGCAGCCAGAATTTGACACTCAGCGTCTCAAGGCGAGACCTGAGTGTTTGGGATGTGGTAGCTCAGAATTGGAGAATACCCGGGAGTGGGAGCCAGCCGTTTTTGTTCTGGGTCGGGAACAGCAGTGCGAATTTGACGGTGGCGTGTGAAAGTGTGAGTAAGGCGTGCAGTGCAGGAAGGACGCCACCTGTTGTCTCGTAACTCTAATGTTTAGTAAATGGTAGTAATGGAAGTAATGTTAAACACTCGTCCAGTTGTCTTTCACTGTTAGCTGAGGTCGCTTGCTTCGAAACTTTTTGCTTGCTTGCTTTAGAATAAGATGTCGGGATGGAAGTACTCAAGTGAGTGACTTGCTCGACTCCGAATTGGTTACGAAACAAAAAGACATTTTCTCGATCTTGGTATAGAATCTTGTGCTTGTCGACACACTATTACTTCCAATGTACAGCACATTGATTGAAGAGAACTCGAAGTGATACATGGACTGGGAAGCCTTGCCAATTGGAGATGAGGCCGAGAAAATAAGCAGGTTGACGGATTCCTGGTGCAGCCCTCAAGCAAGAATAGGACCGACAAGGACTTGCTAAGCCTTACTTTTGCACAACTGCTACTTCGGACCCTGATAGCGGTAAATGACTTTCATTTATTTTGCTGATAATTTTTGCTGAGAGCTAGGAACGATGGCATGCTGCAACTTGAGATTCAATATCTTCTGTACCTCGAAAACACCACGGCCCGACTCACTGGCAGCCAACCATGGAAACAAGCCACAAACCCCAGGATCTGATGCATGCTCACGTCGCACACGCTCGGAGAATATTAACACGAGGCAAACACACAAGGACGCATCTTACTGGTACCCGCCGTAACGTTGCCTGCCCCCAAATCTATCCTGCATGCACTCCCCCGCCACATCGGGCCATCCTTCCCTTTTACCCAACAAGCAGGGCCGAACCATCATTTCGGTACTTCGTCACTTAGACGCGCGGAAGCGCCGACAGACAGGCATCCTCACTCACACTCTAAAAAGATATCGCAACTTCCGTTGAAAAGGGTGTTGGGTCTTTTGTTGCCTACGGCCTGCGTCGTGGGCTTCGCCACCAAGCGAAGCAGGAAAAGGGGGCCCCGTTTCAGCTGAATGGTCGTAAGCTGGCCAATAGGCGCGCCCCCGAGGGTTCCGATACCCACCGGTCCACCACACCTTTTGTTTTCCTGGAAGCAGAATGTGGTACAGAAGTCTTCATGTCAGAGAAGCAAGAGAAGGAATACGGTGCATGAGTTGAAACGAAGAAGGGAAAACGCGCGTGAGAAAAGGATGGGCTGACTGCAAAGAAAGTATAAATTTTGTAGTGCTTACCGGCTATTCCCTCAGATCCACCCCCCTTTTCGAGTATCGCTCTCCCCGCCTGCTAGAAAGACACAGTGCTGACAACGGCTCGTCCCCCCCTAACGCTTATCACAGCCCCACTAGGCCCCCCTTTCCCAGATCTCAGCCAGTCTTCCCCATATGCACTATCCCTGACCCCTTGTCAAATCGTCACAAGAAAAAATGCAAATAGATAGGGGTGTTTGGTTGAAATGTGTGATGACATATCAATTACTGTTAACTACTAAAGAGTAAAGTGTGTAGTTCGCTCCTGGCGAATCCCGAACCCAGCATCCCATGCCGTTCCGCTGCGCAGCAGTGTGCAGGCGCTCTCGCACAACACATATTGTTTCTGTCTTATCGTGAGATATGAAAGAAGAGAGGTCTGTTTTTGTAGTGTGTTGTGCGAGAATATAGTGAGATGAGCTACAGCCCTTTCCCCCCCTTTGTATCGTCCCTTCCTTCCCAAAATCATCCCGTGCCCGGCCCCCAAAGCGTGAAGATCGATCGTATTCCTGGCTCGCAGGAAGTATAGTTCCGAGTCCCGATTTGAAGCTCCGGACATGAGGTGAGGTGGCGGGGTAGGTTCGGTATCGTGAGGAAGTAGGCAGGTCGACCAACAGCTTTTCCGCCCTCGCGCAGCGACAGCAGTCATGTTTCGTCTTATCTTGCCCCGCTCCTTCCATCATCCTTCCAAAGTCCCAATTGCAGTCGTCAGCACGCGAGCGTGCTCTACCGAGTATCAAGTGAATCCGCAATCAATGCGTACGCCAGAGTTGATCCCAGCCCGATTTTGGCAAGGTCCATATACCCGGATTCCATCACGTCATCTCATCATGAATGCCTATTCCCAGATCCCAGATTCCAAAACGAAAGAAAGAGACATCAAGCCATCTATTCGGCCGTAGAGCAAGTCATGGACATGGTAGGTCACGAATGAAGAAAACCATCGCTCCAATAGGTATATGTGCGCCTCCCAAAAACCGCAGACGACAAACGAAGAGCATCCCCGGACAAAGATCGAATGACAGTCGGATCGGTATTTCTTTCAAAAAAAAGAAAATCAAAAACAAGTGTATCCCGCGCGCCGAAGTCCTGCATTGCTGCGTCCCTTTCTTAGGTACTTTCTTTAAACTCTGCAAAAGAAAAAAGATTTGAGGCCTGAAAATGCTCACAAAGATACCCGCCCGGCCCTGCCATATGCTGCGAAAGAGAAAGGAAAGGAGCACCGAGCTAGCGGCTGTTAGACGTCGACGTCGTTGATCGTGATTTCCCTCCAAAAAGCAAAGAACACGCTACGCTAAAATTCAAATGACAAAGGGAATGCCTGGTATCCACAATATTATATGTACTTGAGACGTATAAAAAGGAAATCGATAAGTGGTGTAAAGTGTTGTTCCCACGTGAAATGTCGCTCAATCGCTGATGAGTTACTGAATGCTGAACGCCGGTCCCAAATGCCCCGTGCTGGATTGGATATCAAATGCCGCTGAAAATACGTCCGATGCCGCCCACTGCTTTTTTTTATAGACAAGAGGTTTGGTTGTTAGAGTGTGTGGGGTGGTGCCTCTAGTGATCGTTGGTGCCCGTACTAGTACCCGGAGTGCTAGGTTGTAGGTGGTCTCTGCAAGCCGGGCCTTGGTTGTCACATCGTCGTTGCGTACTCTTGAAATCGACTGTCCCAGCCAAATCCGCCGTAGCCAACGCTCACGCCGCATTGTTGCTGCGCGAGCATGCTAGGTAAGGGAAGTGATGGGATGGGCGCGCTGACTTGAGGCGAGCTGTAGTAGAGTCCAGCCGTTGAGTATGGTTGGCTGAATGATGGTGTTGGTGATGGAAGTTGGATCTCATTCAGACCGATGCTAGCCCATAACGTGTTGTTGTCAGGCGACGATGAGGTAGTGCTGGGGCTTGATGGGAGCACTCTCCAGGACTCTACTGGCGCTGGCGTAGAACTCTGTATGCTTGGTTGGGACCACCAGTTGGCACCTGCGGGAGAGCTAGGTAGCAACGGAGGAGGGCGAACGACATCCACAATCCTAGGCGGAGGAGGTAACAAGGTGAGGAAAAGTCCCATGATGTTAGTCTTAACCTCATCACTCTTCCCGTTAAGTAGCTCTCCAGCGCCATCTTCTTCCAGTCCTTCCAGGGCGGTGACGGGGGTCCTGTACACAAACTTGTTGATCGATTGGACGAATTCTTCATGCAACTTCTTGACTTGCATCTCCTTTTCAGACCAGCTATAGGTGTTGGCGGCAATGTCGACGGAATGGATCTCCTTGTGATACTCAATCAGAGATTCTATCGTGTCGGGCGTGAGTTTGTATGCGACCTCATTCCGTAATACCATATCCACATGCACGATATAGGCCTCGATATGGATGAGCTGATAGTTGAAGAGCGCTTCGATCAGAGGGTTCTCGTCTTTGCGCAGTTCAGAGTCAGGGGCCTTTGGAAGCATGAGTGAGGTGAGAGTCCATATCGCATTCGGGTTTGACAACGTTTCCGTTAAACATCTTTGGTGTTGAGGTACGCTGTTGAGAGGACGCTTCACGCGGTTCACTCGCTTCAGCGTTTGCGTTAACCATGGCTCCACTTTTGAACCCAGCACGACATTGACAGAGGTTGCTCTTGGTGCGAAAGCCGCCGCGGAGGCTGGCAGCAGTTGAGGAGGCATCGAGGATACGGGTGAGATATGACAGACAATTGGGTGGGGGAGGTCGGGCGACTAAGTTATACGCGACAAAAGACTCGAGGCTGACGTTAGACTTCGAGAGCGAGAGTGACAAGCGGGGAACCACAAAGGAGAAGGTAAAGAATAAAACGAATAGTAGATATTGTCGTCCCAAAATAAAGGGAATTATCTTGGCGCCGATCAATGATCGTGAAGAGAGGGAGGGCAAGAAAAGGCTCCGCTGCGGCGATGGCGGGGAGTTATAGCAAGGAAGGCAGCTGATCCGCTTCTGGGCGGATCCCAGCGCTGGGAAAGCTCGGGCGAGGCGGTGCAACGGCTTGCATCGACGTGCATATCTGCTAAAAAGCCCTGGCACCAGCCCACAACCATGACCCGGCACAAGCAGGAAAATATGCGTGCGAGAATGGGAAAAAAAAGTAGCTTAGTGCGGAGCGTACGGCAGAGGCAAGCTGAGGGCTGCAGAAAAAGCCGGTCTTCCAGTCCATGCGTCGAGTCCGCACATGTAGCCAATTTTCCGTCCTGTCCACCCAGGCAGCACAGCACCAGCGGGCCTGAGATTCCAAAGAGCAAGCGCAGGCGCGCCTCTGCCGGCGACAGGGTGGCAGGGTCCCCGGGTCATGGCAGAAAGCGCCGTAGAAACACTATTCGCATGTCCTGCAAATTGTTTCGCACGCCGTCAGCCGCGTCCGGTATCTCTGGAAATTGCAGGAGAGCCTCTCTCCAGTAAGAATTCCAGAACGGGCCATTTGAAACTCTCATTCCAACTGATGAGGCAGGAATAAGAGTTGCCAGGGCTGAGGGTCCCTTGGTGTGATTACGATGCCGTCTCGAAGCCACACCATACCTGCCGTCGTAGCAGCCGAGGCCGATATCCTACACGGGGTAGATGCTGTCGGCGACGATGACTTGCATAAGTAACGCAGAAGCAGTGCACTGCAGCACAAGTTAGAGAATGTGAGACATTTTACAGCCGCTGCATATGTGATGATCGTATTTTCCTCGAGGACCTGTCGACGAAGCCGCCAGCTTATGCATGGCTCCGGCCCTTTGCTGCGTTGCAGCATCGTCGACCTTGGAGTCTCGGGCAGCGCCAGATTGGATCTCATAGCAAAGCCCCAGTGCCAGAATAGGAGTCTCCTGCATAGATAGCTTCGGGTCTCTCCTGATCTGGGGCAAGACCAACCAGGACGCTCTCCACGACTGTCTCCTTTATGAAGCTCGGCCCGCAAGCCTCGAAGGCATTTCCGGTTTGTCCCTGAGTGTTGAGGGTAGTGAGAACCGCTGCTGGCCTGTAGAAGGTGTCGAGCGAGGGCGGGAAGCATGCCATCCTTGCTGAAGGTCGAGTTAGTAGCAAGTCAGGTGAGATGAAAAGCCGTCCTGGATTGCTCATTCGTTGACGTTGATTTCGACGAAGCTGGAGCTTGCGAATGCCCGGGCACTTCCCGAAGATCATTGGACGGCGGGCCACAGCCGTTCGAGGACTAGCGTCGCCCCCCAGCCTCCTTGGGCCGAACTCAGCACTCGACAGACTCTGCGGTGCACAGCAGGCCGGCAGAGCATGAGAGCATGGGAACATCGCGAGCAGGGCGCGCACCACGGCAAGAATGTCTCGGGCACCATCGTTGCAGCTGCATTGCGCCGATGCGGTGGCGATGCGCAGCCGCGTTGTGGCAAAGGGCCAAGGGCCAAGGCCTGAGGTGTCCCCGTCTGTCTGCATGCGGACTGAGCCACACGCTTGTTAGTCATCTGCAGCGGCAAGTGTGGCGGCCTTCGAAAGGCCTATATTTAGATCGTCGGAGAGCCCGCGATCATCTCTGCTTTTCGAGCATCGAGCATATGAAGGTCTGTACAGCCAGGCAGCGCTTGCTCACGCTCATAGCCATCACAATGCACGCGCGCTAATTGCTGCAATTGCGCAGGCCCGTTTGTCCTGGGGAAGGCATTGGAAACCGTTGTTGGAAAATGATCTTCAACGCGGTCTTCTAGCGCAGATCTAGAAAGACACGCCACCTTCCCCTTTTGCAGGCATGTGAAATCCGGGTCAAGGCCATACCAGCAAATGTTGGAACCACGATGTCAACCCGTCCAGCGATGACGGAAGGAGAGGAGAGACGAACCAGTCCCTTGGAACGATTGTGATCACTTGATGAGATGGAGCGACCCAAGGACCATCACGAGATCCCTTCCTATGGTCCTTGAGGGAGCTGAAAGAGAATCACCTGCCCGCATCTGACGCGGGTAGCCACTGTGCCCAGCTCGTATTCCTGCTCTTGAAGCGCTTTTGACCGCCAAAAGCCCGAGAGACGCATCTGTAGAGACGCGCAAGCTCACCTGACTCGCCTCCAGCGACCCGCGTTTACAAGGACGGTTTGCCTCATTCAGCGCGTCCGGCGCATGCCATCGGCTTTCGACTTCCAAGAAACGCGTAACCGTCTTGACTAATGATTCTTTTGGCGCCCGCCTCTTCGCCGCTGGGTTGCAGAATTGTTTCATGTTTCAAGGGAGTGGCTGCGAGTAGCCTATCGATAAAGCGGTACTTGCGGACCCTTGTCTATAAAACAATTGTATGGCGATCCAAACGGTCGCCTCGGGCCTTCTGAGGACGAAGCTTAACTCTCTGGCCTTCTTTTTGGCCCCTTCGCAGAAAGGACTCGTAAGTTCGTAACTGCAAGAGAGCTCACATCCTTGTGTAGCTGAGGGAGCTCCACAAACCGAGGAACAAACGCTGCATGAAGTCGTTCCGTCGTCCGTCTGAAAACGGCCAGATGGAGAAGCGACGACTCGATGACCACTCTGCGCTTATAGCGGGGCAGTGCGAGATAGCAACATTCGTTGAAACGTCATTTATTCTTCTGTTTGAGAGATCTGACCCTTAATTGTCATCTCATCCAGTAATGGCTTTCGTGGGTGACTAGATCCCACAGCAGGGGAGAAAAGGAAACGCAGGAGCTCAAAAAGACCGTCTCGAAAGCCGCTACAGTATCAAAAGGAACAGCAATTTGAGAGACGATACAATTGCATAGCAGGCATTATCCATACCACATTCGGCAGGCACTGGGCGCGGCTTAGATCCGATCTTCTTGACCGGGAGCCTATTGCGTCAACTGGCACGGCCGTGATTTTGGAGTCGCCGCTTGGTGATTTCCAGGCCGTGCTTAAGCTTTAGGTGGCGGTTTAAGAAAGTATCCCCACCGTATGGCACTTCCCCCTAAGGGTCAGAGCTAATTATACCACTCCGAAAGCCTTTCCCCCTTCAAAACAACGGCTCAATGAAAGTACGTCGTCTAGACCTCTCGAGAGGTCTGAAAACCGGCACCTTCTCAATCGCGACTTCCTCAAGTGAGCCCTCGCAACTCGCAAAGCTGCGAAACCACTTCCTAGGAAGAGCTGTGGCTTCACAAGTCGAACTTTCCTCTTGTGCCACCGTATAATGATCTTAAGTTCAAGCTTCACATAAAACTGCAACTCTCGTCCTCACTCCAGACGTGTTAGGGAATTATAGGAGAAATCGTGCCAAGTAAGGTTGAATAGGCCTTCCAGACCACAACACAATTGATGGGTGCTATAGAGCAGAGCTCAATCTCTGCACAATGCCCCTTTTGGAAAAGGAATTCCCGTCCGATCCCGCTCTGAGATGAAGGTTGTCAGAACCGTGCACCTGGAAGGCGCCGCGCTACCGTCCCTCTTATCGATCGCGCCTGCCAGTAGGAAACTCTCTTTGAGCTTCGGTGTTTGAGTGAGCCGAGTGAATCTGCTTGATCTGTTCCGAGACTAAAAGGCGGCGTTAAGCATTTCTCTTTGTCCTATCGACGTTCTCCGTACGTCGACTTCATGATACCTCTTTGCGGATACGTTGTAGGCACGGATACTTTCCTACCTGATCTCGTGAGATCGATGAAAACCAAGCTACAAAGGCTTTATGGACCAGGAGCTGCGGCGTAGGAGCAAGTGCTTCGATCGAGAGTCTGGATTGCTATATTCCTGCGTAACTTCTTTTCGCTCCTTGACCGAGGTTTTGGTTCCTTGCTGAAACCAAGTAAGAAGATCTCTTGTTGTTACAATGCGGCCCACACATGTAAGACGTGTGTTTGGTCATCTTGTGCTAGCAATTCAATTTAATGACTTTGGTTGAATCTTGCCCCGCTACACTTGAAAAGCCGCATTGTTATTTCATCTTCCGGTGTTATGTTGTGTGTAATTGTATGGTTTATCGAGGGATCGACTCCGTCTGTAGTGGGAGAAGAATATTCGCGCTGTGCCTCGGTCTGGGCAAGGCGCTGAGCCTGGGTGCTCTAGGAGGTGATTATTGATCTATCTCTGACGGAATCATGTTTAATTTCAATGACTTGCTGATAGCGTTCCACTTGCCGTCACGCCCAAAGATGTTTTCCTATACTTTGAACATTTTCCTGGCTCAAGCAGTCTATGCTAGAATGTTGCAACAAGTATGGAAGTGGAGGCTGGCAGTCGGCCATTCACATCATGGTCTTGGGTCAATTTTTCTTCGTGACTTGCCCGCAGGGCGAGATCCTGTTCACAACGGCCATGACGAAACCAACAGGCTGTATTCACACAGTCGGGAGAAGTTGCCCGGTGATGAACATCAAGCTTCAATGAAATCTTTTCGTTGTCGTCGGTTCCTCATCAGCATAATCAACACTCAGGTCGATCGACGCAAGCAAAATGGGTTGGGAAAGCCCTCCACTCCCAGGTTTCGGACAGAACGTCTTGGGTTATAAAATTCTCACCACGGCATGGGCACACTGTGCAGTAGGAGTAGTCATCTTTCTGATGAGGATTCATGTGAACAGAGTCATCACGCACAGATGGAACGCCGATTTTTGGTTTGCGCTGGCCAACTTCGTAAGTTCAGGCTATAACGAGCTTACCACATTTCTGACCATTTGCCAGGTCTTCTGCTTTAGCACGAATATTGTCCTGACACTGTCAATCATGCATGGCCTTGGGATGCACCAGGATACTCTGGTGGCAATTAATCCTCATTTAATGGTCCATGCTATCTTCTTCAGGTGTAAGATCATCTAGAGTCCGTTTCAGGGCGCCTCTGGGACATCACAGTGGATCCTACCTCTCACCTTTCCCTCGCGACATGCCTGGCGACAGCGCTGGCGCCCAAGTCCTTGCTTTCAAAAACTACCTTATCGCTAACGTTGACTTGCACATAGGGCTTTTCAGCACTTTTTCTATTCTCGCCCTAATGATGGGAAAACTCTCAATCATCAGTTACATATTGTTCATCGAAGGGCAGACTCTGAGGACCAGACCATACCGCAAATGGCTTCTCTACTTTCTAGCCACCATGAATTGTTTAGCCTGCCTCGCCATGATTCCAGTTCTTTGGAACCAGTGTACACCAGCGGACAAGTCGTGGGATGATGATATTCCCGGAGAGTGCCCGCTACGGCGAACTTACATGGTCCTTGGTTACGTCTGGGGAAGTATGGATTATTCAGCGACATATTTCTCCTGCGGCTCCTTGCTAACATAAATCTAGGTGGTTCCGGCTTATTAGACCTTTTTCTCACAATTTACCCGATGACAATTTTTTGGTCACTCCAGCTTCGCCTTCGCGTCAAGATAGGCTTGATTGCATTATTTGCAGCAGGATTATTGTAAGATATGATATCTGTATTGATTGAAGAATCCACTCACGTTTGATAGCACCGTGTTTACTTGCATTATGAAGACCTACTACGCGTACGTCCTTGAGAAGACCACAGATCGCACATGTAAGTGAAACCCCTGCGCTCCTGAACTTGAGAATTTCGAAACGCTAACTCTTTTGGAGACGAGCTTGCGGAACTCACTGTATGGTTTGTGTAAGTTAGAAGGCTACGTTCTCCTTAAAACATACTTATTATCTTTTAGAAGCGAAGTATGGATTTTCTTTATAGTGTCCTGTATCGCCCCCGTCCGCCCACTGTTTCGGAAGTGCTTTGGTAGAGAGACAACTTCCGACCCCCTGAACTTAAGCGGCATCACACCAAATACGCACACCAAAATCAAGGCATACTCCACCTCCACACGACGCAGAGACCAATTCTTCCCGAATCCTGACAGAAAATCGATTTTGCCAGAGCAAAAGAATCAAATATTGGCGACGACCAGTATCAATGTTCAATACGAGGACGCTACAGGGTCGAGGTGGAGTCGAAAGAACCAGAAGGATCTTATGAGCGTGTTTACGCTAAAAGGCTGAGGAAATATATCCAGGATGTTGATATGTGGTGGTGGGAATGGGTTCATAGCTGAAGGAGTCTGGCACTGCCTACAGTAGGAGATTTTTTGGCCTATGTTTCAGGATATCTGTGACCTTACGTGCCGATCGGATCAAGAGGAGAGTCAGACATGGATATAATGGTAGATATAATACCTCAATATGACCATGATGTTTTCTCCGACTTTCATGTGCAGGCACTTTTCAATTCGGCCCTGTGCTCCAAAACTATCCAGCTTATGGAACCTTTCTGGATTAAACTGTCGCCTGTCTATGCTCGTGGAAGGAGGTCCTGTGGGGGCGGTGAATGAGTGGCACTAGGTGGGGCAAATCCCTTGCTCCACCAGGTAGACCTCAAGATCTACGCTTCTGACTCTCCATGAACACATTTTCAATAATCTACTGGGAGAAACGACTCAACGATTTAGGCGGAAGCTGGGGAATGAAATCCTCATCCTTGGGCTGCCGGACATTGGATCTACACGCAACGTAATGGATGTCGGACGGGCTATGGCCCGACGTCAAACACAGGACTTTAAGATTCTCACCAAAGGCTAGTATCGGAGGTGCGGGCACCCAGACACAGAACGAATTGGAGCGGCAATTGGAATGGAACCTCAAATACCAAGACGGACGGAGTGCATCTATAGAGGAGTGGAATCTTGAGCGAGCTAGACGAGAACGATACGAGCGATTGCGAAACCCTCAATGGCGACTCGATCCCAATATCTGTCTTGTAGAGCATAGGCCCAAAGTTCTGGATCAGCATCTTGATCCTGGAAGATCTTCAAGAAGTGGTCTTCTCGCTTCCTCTACATGCGACACGAGTAGTATTTCGTCAAGTTCTCGCCAAAGCGGGGAGACTACAGTCGTGGGCTCTTCAAGCTCTCGGCAAGATGGTGATTCTGGTGACTGGGAAGATGATTCATACCCGAATGACTCTCTTGTCGGTGAGGAAGCTGCTCAGTGGCAAGCTGAAAGGCTTTGTAAAGACAGTGAATTACGGGTATTATGCTTAATGAGGAATGGTACAGTGAAGTTTTTTGTTGTTCAAACTGGACAGAGATGGGAGGAGTTCGTTTCAGGCTGATCTTGACAAGCTGCATTTACTTAATACCTTTGGAGTGTCTTACGGACCCCATATCTTCGCCTTTGAGGCGCATTTGAATTTCGTGTAAATTTTTGAACTATGCACAAGACCGTTGAATATGTTGGAATCAGATTTAGCGTCTTCAATAAGAAGACCAGTTACATTGATCTCGCGTGACTGACGCCTTGAAACCCATCTTATGCTGCTGAGCATAAAATTCATAAATATCAACAAAGACAATCAAATCAGAAACTAATGATGAGGACTAAGGCCTTGGGTGGAGTGGTGGGGGCCAACAAAGCATAGTTGAGAAGTACTGCAGATCTCCTTTTTCGAGAACTGAGTCTTTGGTCAACAGGATATTTGCTGTCAACGTGTTTTCTCCATGCCCCTATGCACTATCTCTAGTAACTCACTATAGCACGAATGAAGGCTTATCGAGTTCATAACTCCAGCAATTCACAGCTGGAAGATAGAGACTCATTCAGTATCTCATGTTCCATGATGGACAGACTTTGGTACATCTTTACGCAAAACAAGGTATTCTAGGAACAGAATTTAGTATATCTCCATGATTAGCTTTCTCGTCGTTCAAAAAAGTCTTGGGTGGAACTCAAATCGTATGTGAAGCGTGCTACTGAATACCTGTTCACGCTGCCTGCGAGAAGGGAAAGAGCTACTCTCCTGTAAGGCACCAAACATGCCCAGTCAGGTAGGTGATGCTCAGCATAGACTTAAATATATTGCAAGAGCTAAAGAAAAGACTTTGAAATAATTTCCAAAGAGGCTTAGACGTGAGATCCCCATGTCGGTGAGAAGCCAATCCCCATCGAGTGAAGGATGTAGAGGAGTCCACTTCATGACCTGACATGTGTGAGCGTAGCTCAGAAATACAAACAGAAACGCCACTTCAAGAGAAATCTTAGCTACTGTCAAGTTCAATTTTTGCTGTTAGTCTTGAATGGATGCCGACGAAACACAGGGTTGCGCAAGAAGTCCCCCCTTCCCTCGCCAGACTATAATCTAAGTTGGCCTGCGATGAACCAGGACAATAGATTTGAATGCTCCATAAGAGGCGCTCGAAAGATTCTTCTCCCTAATTCTATAGAAATCACGAAGCCTTCACGCATAATTTATAGGACTCTGAAAGTGACGCACTCATGACGACCCAGCTTTGAGGCATGTTACCTGATACGAGTCATGAAAAGACACGTTACCTGGGTAAAGCACGATTAATAATAAGGCGCGAAGATAGAAAGTGCGACCTGAAGATCGGATGACGGAAATGGGAAGCTACTAAAGGCAAGGGCAACTGACTACTAGTGCTTATTGACTCTTCAAGAAAGAAGCAGCAGATTCCTATTCGAACAACAAAGAGCTTTAAACTGCCACTTCAATTTAATTGTGATCAGTAGAAACTCCTCATGTGTGGGAATTTGCCACCCATCATGGGTTTCAATCTCTGCTCCGTACTCATTAACCTCGCTCGCTCCAGCTTACGTCTCGCACCCCTGAACTTCGGCTCTCGAGTCTATGCGTATATCACTTTTTCATTTGACAGCAAATCCTCGATTGACAGCAGACTCGAACACGGCAAGTCTGCAGACCCGCCCTCTGGCCAGAACGAATCAATTTCGGAAACAAATGCACTCCCAACTTGATCTCAGACGATCAAACAGGATTCTTTGCAGCCCGAAAGCCCCCGCTGCATGCAGCGGGCTAGCGGTGTCGGCCTTGATTTGCTTTGCGCATGGAGATTTAGGGAGATAAATAGCAAAGCCGGGCTCGTGTCGTAACCAGTCTGGCACCTGCAAGAAGTTTCATTTAGCGGTGAATGCAGAGAATAGATTTGGTACCCTCTTAGAAGGGTAGGTGCGACCCAGCATGATATTTTCAGGCAAACGAATGTAGACTGAGCAATTCTCGGAAAGTACGACCTTCCTTTATTCCTCCTCAAACAGAAGGAACGTACTTGGGACCTGAAATCTAGGAAACTCCGGTTGCAAAAGCACGTATTGCGGCAGCTTAGACATCATGCTCATCATTCCACGCGGCGATTCATATCATGAGGAAGATGACCAGATAGATCCTCGAAAATTTTCTATAGGCGCATAGTGATTTGATGGTGCCTTCCTCTTAGGAACTTTAGTCAAGTGAACAAGCCACTTTTCCATATTGATTCAATTTGCTGTCAAAGCCACAATTGCTGTCACCATACCTTTCGAAGAAACCAAAAGTTGGAGGAACTAGCGAAAACCTGCCCCTCGACATGACGACTCTCTTTTTGCTGGCGAAACTGTGGATCATACTGGCACGCTACAAGTTAGTCGCCCTTGGCATGTAATCGTCGAACATGTCGTTCCCGATCTGTAGCGAACTCGAGATCGACTTGCACTTGAAATACGCCTGTAGTGTCACCAGCACTCACCCACAATAGATTGGGGCAGTGTATGTTTCGTGCCTTCCTCAGTAAGACGGATGGTAGTAGTAAAAGCTTGGTAAAGACGGGTATAAAAATGGGTTGCATGCTTCTAGTACGAAAACTTAAGGACAATAAAAAAGTACGCACCGTACTCTAGGATCGTGGCGTGAAATCCTCGCAAGAAATGCACTTGACAGCCCTCGCTAAGGCGGCCTAACTCCAAGCCTAAGAAGCACATTGAGACTTGCTGCCAGCGTGAGACTTGCTGTTAATCTTTTTGCTGGCCAACACGGCTCAAGAGGTACATTTCTCTGGGCCAAAAGAAGTAAGGAAACCAGGGCGAGCTGGCGTGTTCAGTCAGAGACTGCTCAGCCGTACTGGAATGATATCTCCCAGCACCACCATAAATTGAATTTGTTCACCCCAACACTACCGCTGTACAAGAGAAGACGATTCGGAGCGTTTTTTTAAATGTTGGCCCGGCAGTTTGAGTGGCGCTGCCGCATGTGGGCTACATGAGGGGGAAGGCACAGCGGTGGAAACCAAAAAATTCAATTTTAGGGAGCTGAAAACAAGTAACTCTGTCATTAATAAAGGTATCAGGTACCAGAACAGACACCCTAACTTGAAAGTTTTTGCAAGCAAAGAAGACATGAGTCCCTTGTGTGTTCGGCTTTCGTGCATGTTGACATGTGCTCGTTGTTGAATAGAAGCATGAACTCCTGAAGAGGCTAGCTACTTTCATCGGAACATTGACAACAAGATCAGGCTTGGCCGCAAACGATTTCTTGACAGCAAACTCTCCACTAGAAAGGGCATTGTCGCCACTCGACGAGGGATATCGAAACATAGATAGGGCAACAAAGCATCACTTAATTCCGCTAGATGTAGTCAGAGGATATTGCGACTAGCAGTTCCTCTCATGATCTGAACCGCGTGAGTCACCTTTGTCGTAGAGGACTCCACCAGAGGAGCAGCTACGTATATAGACCCGGTTTGAGCTATTCCAAGTCATTCTATATCTATGCAGCAAGAGCGAGTATATCTACAAGAAACCAGCGAGAGTGAACTCGACTCTCTACTGGCGGAACACAATTGCAGATTTACGGACATGGGCTGTTGGCGGTGTCAAGAAATCCTAGATCGAGAAGCCTTCTTTGCACGTGCTCTCTAATGTCACTGCGGATCGAAGAACTCCAAATTTATCTAGATTAAGGATTGATAGAACGAACGAGGATGCTTGAATGACAGCGAAGTTTGACAGTAAACGAGCAAGCAAGCGAAAGATATCAGTCACTAGACTTAGAAATGCAAGATTTTAGGGTGGGACCAATCTTGAAATGTAGAAAATTAGGGAACAGAGTGAGAGAAGAGACATCATGATTGACACTATGAAGTACATGAATCGTAGGGGTAATTTGCGGTGGTGAGAGAGCCAAAGGCAGGCGAAGGCTTCTTTCAATACGATTTCGAGGGTCATCTTTGAGTGGACGAAGGTTTCCACTTTCGATGCATTCAAAAACAAGCCTTGAGCGTTTTGAGACAGATAAAGAGAATCAAGCAAGGCTGGAGCTGTGGCTTCTCTGTAGAAGGGAAAAAAAAAAAATATCTCACTCGAGATGCATGTCGTGGGTGATTTACGGGCAGGGCAAGGTGATATATCTTTGAAGCGGTATTGTTTTCCCGATATTATCTTTCGTCTATTATTTATACATCGTCTCAAATCGTCCTATACTCCTGGCATGCCGATCATGCTTCGTAATGCTGGTACGAATCGAGGTAGGAAGTAAACCACAAATATGCCGCTCAACGCCACCAGTAGCCCAGTAAGCTAGAAATGTTAGCAGGTACGGTCTTTTCGAAAAGACTCCAAACTTACTTTCTCAAACCAAGTATGGAAATACGCAGCCGTCATTAACAGCATATAAACGCTCAATCCCCCAACCGCAAGGACAGCGTTCGTACCCATACTCCACTCCCCAAGTCCGTGTTGCCCCTCCATTGCCTCGACATCCGCGCTCTTCACCGCTCCATCTCCCATATAAATCGTGCGTTCCCTTGTTCCCCATCCCTTAAGCACCACATGCAGCACCTCCTCAAAAAGAAACATGCTCCCCAACACCAACAAAAACACATGCCCACTAATATCATGGCCCCCCTTCCACTTCCCCCCCACCGCCTTACACGCCACACCAGTCACAAACTGCTTCGCAGGATCCATCTCCACCTGGCCCCTCTCCGCCGCCTCAACTAGGTCACACTGCCCTCCCGTAAGCCTAAACCCACGATCGATAATCGCGGGCCCAAAAAACCACTGGGTAACGAATATCCACCATACGGTCACAATGCTATATCGTAGTATCCCGCGCAGTCGGCGCAGTGTCAGGGCCGGGGACAGAGGCGCCCCGGTCGAGGGGTGCGTGAACAGGAAGAAGAGGTAGGAGAAGGTGACCCATGCCCAGCCCTGCTTCACGAACAGCTGGTTGAAGATATTGCTTTTCTTTGCGAAGTAGGAGGGTGCTGAGTCGGCGTGGTGCGATTGCGTGGTTGCTGAGTAGGGAGCGGCGCGTGTGTTGGGGTCGAGGAGCCCGAAGAGGGAGCCGATGATGAGGGTAGAAGGGTAGATTGCTAGGAGGGCGGTCTCGAGTGTTGTTGGGAGGTAGGGCGATCGCCGCGGTGTTATTGTGGTGGGTTTCGCGGGTGTTGAGATTGAGGGCGTGCCGGGAGAAGACATTGTCTGGATCCGCGCTGAGCGTCGAGGAGTCGCGGGTCCGGAGTCCATTTGCGTATGGGCGGGCTATAACATGAGGATTTGGAATGCTAGATGGTTCTGCGAGGCAGTGCTAGGCGGCAATGGCTGAGGTGGAAGAGCCAGAGATCTGGTCCGAGGAACGAGGAGGCAAGAAAATGAGGCTGGCCAGGATTTGCTTGAATGCGCCGCCGATGACGTGCACCCACTGACTGCGCCAGATCCAGATCGGCAGGAGCTCGAGCCCTTCCCCGACCTGGCGACCGCTGGACTGACCAGCCCGCTCCATCCTAGCACACGACACGCCTCTAAAAAGCGGCTCGTACCTTTTCTCCCAGCCCCTCCCTTTTCCCCCAGACTTGCGCTACAGAGCACACCCACAATAAAAAGGAAGAAAGGAGATATCTGCCGGCCAGGCAATCCTCCACTCCTTGTCGCATTCCCCAAATTGATACAGCAGCAAGCCGCCGCCACCATGGTCTCCACACGCGGGCACCCCAAAGACTTTCCAGAACCCGACCTCACGCCCTCCAAATCCCCACGCACGCCGCGCTCCGCGCGCAGCAACGGGAAATGGGCGCACACGCCCTCGAACCTGACCGTGATCTGGCTCTTCATCTCGCTGCCCCTTGTGGCATGGGATACCGGCTACATCATGCTGCGCCCACACTCCATGCCCGGCGGGTACTTGCAGTGGCCGCTCTGGACACCATATGAATTGTATGGCACGGTCGATTATATCTACGGCTGGAAGGCGTACAATGAGCGTAATGGGTTCACAGCCGGGCAGGGCTTCTTGAATATCGTCGAGAGCGCGATGTATGCCTTCTACCTGTACATTCTGCTGCAGAACGGTAAGCACGTTGCGGCGACGGGGCGCGGGGCGCCGAACCGCAGCGTGTTGGGGTATTTGAGCGAACAGAGAAGAGTGGAGGGCGTGAAGGGCGTGGTGGCTGCGTTGCTGGGGTATAGTGCTTGTGTGATGACGGTCAGCAAGACGATGCTTTACTGTGAGTGTTGCGATGCGTGGATGAGGGATGTAGCTGATGCGATTTAGGGGTTCAGGAATACTTCTCGGGCTTTGCGAATATCGGTCATAACAGTTTTGGCGCTCTCTTCTTCCTCTGGATTATCCCCAAGTAAGTCGCAGGTGCTAGTCTGGAGGTCATATCTAACATGCTTTGTAGTGGTGCTTGGCTCGTTTTCCCAGGATACATCGGCTATGTGACCGGAACTGAGATCATCCAAGGCCTGACAATCGCAGCTGGCGGGTCGACCGATGAGCTCTTGCTCCTAAAGAATGAATAACTGCTAAAGAGCGTAGCTCTCAGGCCTCACTAGAGATCGAGTTCTGGCTGGAGACGCGCCATGAAAGAGAGGAAGTCGCGCTGGTCTTTTATTCGCACATACCCTTTTAGTGTCTATTATTCCTTGCATCTGAAAGACAAAGATTGCAAAAGCGGGAGCTGTTTATACCCTTCAGAATACTTCCTTGTGTGTACTTGTACTATGGGAGGGAATGGGCTTAATGATGAGGACATGAACATGCGTTTACGACGGGATTAGGACGGACATAGGCTAATGGATCAATTGGAAAATGGAAAGGCTCTGCTTCCGATACAAACTAGTCAATCCATCTCCTTCGTCACAACGTTGTTCTCAGTACGTGCACAGATGGCGATAAGCGAGCCCCTGAGGAATTCCAAGAGGTCAAGTAATCATGGTTACCGGGCATACATTCATGATATCTTCGAGTCTATTTACAACAAAGACACCATCATTGCGTCCCGCCAGCGAGCTATCCTCCAATCTTCCTGCCAGCATGCCAGATCTGGACTCCCAAAATGTCTCACCTCTAACTCCCCCGCATTCTCCTTCCGAGGGCTTTTTTCAAAAAAGCTTAGTTGTTTGGTCGCGGTCCTCGTCCTCCCTGAGGTCCGTTAGGTGGTGGGGGTTGGTTATTGCCTCCTGGTGGCGGTGGTGGAGCTTGGTTGTTGTTCGCGGCATTGTTATTATTCGCAGCGTTGTTGCCGTTGCGTGGAGGTCCCTGACCCTGCGGGCCACGGGCCTTGATATTGGTGACCGGATTGGCGAGAATAGTGGCTGAGTTATCGACCTCGCGAATCTCGAGGGACATTGAGGGGGTGGCGATGGGTGCAGAGCGTGCGAGGAGGGCTGTGGAGAGGAGAATGACGAGGGTGGACGGGAATTGCATTTTGACGGTGGATCGTGAAATTTTGGGGAGGGACAAGTGCTGTTTGGTATGTGATAGAAGTTACGAATTGATTATAGAAGACCGGCTTTTGTGTAAGAATTATCAGACCAGCTGCTGAGGGATAGAGAAGATAAGACTTTTGACTGAAGGTGAATGATGGAGAAAAGAATATTTGGTGGTCGTTCCCGAGGTTTTTATCTTCATCCTACCCGTCTTTCCCTTCCCCAGTTGATGTTTCGCAAACTTCAAAAGAATAGAGACGAAGCTGTTCTGAGCAACTTCTGAGATCGCCACGCAAGCGGCTGGTTTTGGAATGAGAGACATCGTGTTTCTGGCGTCGATCTCCAAGGCAAGAAATCCAAAATACGGCTAATTCGGCATTCCAGAAGCGTGAGAAAAGTATCTCGACGCGGGGAAACAATGCAGAGACATTTTTGGAAGGCGGGGTGACGCGGATGCAAGTATGAGATCCTCAGACAAAACATCCGCAGCTCTGACTTGATGACAAGTCAAAATACTCCAAGCTTCATGCGATGCCAAGCGGTGGATACTTTGCAAAACATGCTTAAACAATACAAGATACTTGCGGGGTATACAAGCTTAAAATATACAGTGGACGAGATAGAGCGAACGCCTTAGACTTGAAAGACCCCCAAACGAACAGTCGCAGGAGCGTCTCAGGGGAAGTGGTACGTCAGCTATCACGTGCCAGACCTCATGGTGCCGCATAGCCTGTTCCCTTGTCACGTGTATGTTTTCTGAAATATCTGTTTTCCATTCAGATGAAGTCCATTCGCGACGAGGGTCGGAGTTGAAAGTTGGGATGCGAGATAGTTGAGGCGAGATGCGGAAAGCGATGCCCCCACTTACGTGAGCAGCTACGGATATACGATCTTCGGAATGGACTTAACGCTGACAACTCAAATAAAGGTGCATCATGTGAAATCAAACATTCATAAGAGTCTTGTTTGTATACTTACCATTTGAAAGGACCGACAGTCCTGGGTGAGATCTCATTGTAAAAGCACTACAATCTTCGCCTCACCCCGCACTCGCATGCTCAGCAAACCACCATGACTCTGACTGTCCTCTCCGACGAGACCATTCAATCCCTCCTCTCCACCCTTACTCGAGATGAAACCACCAAAATCCTAGACACGCTCGCCACCGCCCTTGCAGAGTACAGCGCTGACGCCTCATCCGGAGGCTATGCCTCCCGCTACCAGCCCCAACGCACCGGCATCACCACGCCCGCCGGGAACCTGACACTCTTCATGCCCTTTACCTCTGCCTCTTCAACCGGTACTAAGATTGTGACGCTCGCAGCACCTAGTGCGAATGCGAGTACTAAGGCTGCGCCGCCGAAGGGTGCGGTCACGTTGCTTGATGCAAAGGGGAATGCGAGAGGGCTGCTGAATGCGGAGGAGCTGACAGCCTTCCGGACGGCGCTGGCGAGTATGATTTTGTATCGGGAACGGAAGACGACGGATAGGGTCGTGGTGTTTGGTGCAGGAAAGCAGGCGTTATGGCATGTTCGCCTAGCTTTGATTTTGAGAGGGGAGGAGATTGAGAAGGTTACGATTATCAATAGAAATGAGACCCGGTCTAAGGAGTTGCTTGCTATTCTTGAGAAAGATGAGCAGACGAAGGCGCAGGGCGATAGGGTGGAGTTTGAGGCTCTGGATCCGCTGCTTTTCGGGTATACGCAGAGAGTGGAGGAGAGGCTGGCTGATGCGGATGTGGTATTCTGCTGTACGCCTTCGCCGAGGCCGTTGTTTCCCGCGAGATTTCTCGTTAAGGAGGAGAAGTTGAAGAAGGGGTGTTATGTTACGGCTATTGGGTCACATAGCGCTGCTATGTCGGAACTAGATCCAGCGCTGTTCACTGGTATTGTCAATAGGGGGGCTTTTCATCCGCTTGGTGGAAAAGGAGGGGCAATTGTGGTTGATAGTCGGAAGTCATGTTTGTTAGAGGCGGGAGAGATTATTCAGGGGAAGATTGAGGGGGAGAGTCTGGTGGATGTTGGGGAGATTGTGGCGCTGGATGAAGAGAAGAGGGAGGAGGCGAGGGAGTGGTTGGAGAGTGGGTTTGTGATTTATAAATGTGTTGGTATTGCAGTAATGGATGCTGCTGTGGCGGGCGAATTGGTTGATTTAGCGAAGAGTAAGGGGTTGGGAGTCTCGATACCGGATTTCTAATCAAGATAATCTCAAAGTTGCTAATAGCTTGCTCAAGCCCACAGCATGGCTTCATCTACGAGCACTGAACTCTGGCTTCATATCTTCGAAAGACATAGTATGATGTGGGCCCGCCTTATGATACGGACTTGAGCGTAGGAGCTATCATCTAAATGGAAAGAGCCAACTCAAGTTCAAGTGTAGTACTGCGGATTGAGGTTTTGGCGAGGGATTTTATGAGCAACTTGATGCGAAAGGCGAGCCCGAATATTAAGAGACGAATTGACAGTTTCTATTCGTGGCATCCTAAGACACGTCGACTTTGACGTAAGTGAAGGGATCATGTCGACGGCACAGACAAGGCAAGGCTGAGATGAGTGTGAGCGAAGGATTTCGTTAAAGGATGCGGCAAGGCAAAGTCGTTGCACTTCGCGGTATTTCAAGACGACGCATTTCTACAAGGAAAGCTTCTAGAAAAGCTAGGATCCCATAGAAAGCTAGCTTATACGATAGTTTCTGAATCCGAGGGTCCTCCGATGCTTGCAGCGGACAGAAGTGTGAAATCGGAAAACATGAACTTTCACTACACTTCCAAATAATTCTCGGAAAATGGCCAAATTTTATTAAAAGCTCCTATAAGAAGAGAAAATCTTCAAGGATTGCTCAGGTATATATATATTTTTTTGATCCCCTGATGTCGTGTGAAAACCAAGCTCAATTTGTGATTTTGTATGGATTGTCTACTTGTCCACCATAATATTTGGGAAGACCGTAGCTTTCTTTGTGGTTAATCCTTAACTATATGATAGCTCAAAATAAGCCTAAATTGGGACAAATCAGCGGCCGCCATGGCGCAGTGGTAACGGTAAATTTGTCTTTCTATGTGGTTCTTGAGCTTTTTCTAATTCTTCTCAGCGTCGCACTTGTATACCACTCTTGGCACTCCTAAATGCGAAGATCCCTAGTTCAATTCTGGGTGGCGGCACTTCAGTTATTTTTGTCATTCATTTTGTATTTTTTCATGGTGTTGTTGTCCTGGGCTCAGGTGTGGGTTTCTCCCAGCCCCCCTATTAAGCGAGACCCCTTAGTACGTACCCCTCTGGCTTAATGACGTGGAAATATCGAGCACAGTTTGACATTAATCTATGAATTTGGAATAAAGTAGTATGCTAGAGGTCTTGATCTTTATAGTTTTTATCTTGCAAAGAAGTCAGAACGGAGAATGTATCCCATTTGCTGTTTCTTTTTGAAACGTGAAGCATAGGCGGCCACTGAGTATCTTCGGAGATGCGATGATTTGTTTCTCAGATTCGCTATCTAAGTTCGCACTTGACGTAAGATCTTAATCTGAATCTGCGATAAAGAGCCCGAGCTAAGCCATCGAACCGTCAAACGGCACTGGCTAGTTCCCGCCACCAAGCGTCAGCCAAAAAGCCTGTACCGCCTTCCCGAAACACAACGGCGCCGGCGGCTGGAGCTACTGTCGCCATTGAAACGTCAAAACATCGAAGAGGCGCTTTCACGATGCACCCGCAATAACGAATGCGATGATGGCTAAATCATGGAGAAGTTGAATACGAGCGTCATTAATGGAGTGCGACTCAGGAGAGGGGGGAGGTCTCCTTTGCAGAATGGGGATAATTGGACCACAAATGCAGCCAGTTAGACGCCCTCCCAGTGGATCAATAGAGAAGGGTGAACCGAGAAGCGTTTTGTTGCGATGTTGCTCCGAGATTAAGATGGGAGATCCCGCCGCATCAGGTAGGCAGGCTTCTGCAGACGCTGGGCACGACGCCCTATGAAAATGCGTTGCGACGCCTGTTCCCACCGTTCCCAAAATTCGCAATGGAAGCCATTACTAAAGGCCCTATTCTGGCAACAAACGTGCAGGCACGAGCATGACCGTAGATTTCGATTCTTATTGCTTCTAGATTAACGACGAGATTATATAGGGCGCACAGCAACAAAGGTTTGCTTCTCCGCTTCCAAATTCGGGTTGCTTTCCCTGCCCTGACCGTTTGTTCGGGGGAAAAGTGGCACCTTGTGGCACAGAACGAATATGACTGGTCAGTTGGACATTGTCTGTTCTGTTCCTGCATTAGTGCTCACAACAACCCACAAGCATTGTGCAAGCATTGTGTCCGCGAATCAGGGTTCTTGAGCCTCTGGCCCTTTCCGGTGTTCCTTCGGCGGGGTCCAATTTCCAAGGATATCTTTAGCCACGCGAGGGGTTTAATGATGAGCACATGGTCACAGCAGTCGTTGATTGGCGTGGTGTGGCGATCGGCCAGCTCAGGGTCCCTCTTTCAGACCTTGTCAAAGCTAGCCGGTCCCGGTAGGTGGCACCCCTTTTCTTCAATTCGCTTGGTGGATGGCTGCAGCGTTGGCGCTCTGGTCCGATGTCAAGAGGAACATCGTGGAAATGAGGTTCGTTGCCCCAGAAGCTTTAAGCTCAGTGGCTAAATTAAGGGACAAGGACATTGTTCTTCCTGGCAGCTCCACCAACGGTAATCTCCCTAAACACTTATAGGAGCCTCCTTCCCATCCTCTGCCTTCTTTCTTCTTCAGCCCAACAAGCCAATCTTCAAATCAGATCAATCTTGATACCCTTGACTTCGGTCGTCCATTCTTTACAGAATCCAACTATCTTAATACTGCTCTTCAGCACCCTCACGAAAACTCACCCTTTTCAACCCCCTCAAAATCTTCAAGATGCAATTCTCTCTCGCCGCCATTGCCTTCATGGCTTCCGCCGTCATGGCCCACCAATCTGAGTCGGTTGTGTACACCACCGCCGAGGTTACCATCACCAGCTGCGCTGCTACCGTCACCAACTGCCCAGCTCGCTCGACTGTTGTGTCCACCACCTCGTACCCAGTCGTCACCAGCGCTGCCCCCAGCGCTGGTACCAGCCTGGTCTACTCCAACACCTCCGCCCCTGTCTTCACCCCATCCTACGCCAGCTCCAAGCCCGTCTCTTCTGCTGCCACCTCTGCCGGTGTTCCTAGCTCCCCAGCTGGCGTTATTAGCATCCAGACCATCTCCACCTGCGTGCCAACCGTCATCTACAGCACCGTCACTGTTGCACCAACTGCGCCATCTGCTCCAGCTGTTGCTCCCAGCTCCACTGGCTTTGTTGTGCCCCCAAAGGTATGTTTCTTACAAACCGCTTCCATGGCGCAGACTAACAAAGCGAATAGAACGTCACCAGCCCTTCAGCGTCTGGCACCCCGACCCCATACGTCACTGCTAGCTCTGCGGCTGGTGTCTCGGCCTCGCTCAGCCTTGCAGCTGTCGCCGGTCTCGTTGCTTTCTTCGCATAAGTTATCCATTTCACTTGACAGTCCTCGATTCTCAACCGGCTTGGAGGAATCGTTGGCTATGGCTTTAACGAAAAACAGGTGTTTGTAGAAAAGATTTGGGCATGGAGTAGATTCTTGTAATTATTAATGCGGTGCTCTGGCTTGGATGCCGGCTCTGCTGATACTGGGTCTTTGGACAGCAAATTCAAATTCTCAGATGAAACATTCACTTCTTGCTTTCTGACTCCGTTTGTTAATTGTGATCTTGTCAAAACGAACATAGACTCTGAAGGACTTGACTCGCCAGGTTGGATTACGAATGTAAAAGTAGAACAATAATTTCCCCGGTTTTCTCAACGTTGCAGGGCGGGATCGACCGGAGATTGACCGCTGTTTCAGTGTTTTCAAGAGAAGCCACACTGTGGTGTTAGGCGGAGGAAACATACTGAAACGGGCTAAACGCAGGAAAGTTTGCACGAGTGTGACCACAGGGATGCAGCCGAGATCACTTTCGAGATTCAAGAAGGGAGGTGTTCATCCGCCCCTGGATGATGCGATGAAAAACCGTAATGACGAGCTGTCGATCAGAGATGCAGCTGCAGGCTCAAAAGTCCGGTCTTTGGGTCCTCTCCTGCATCTGGAGAACAGATATTCGCTGATCACCCATGTTGGGGGCTGCCTCATTCTGCGAGAAAAGATTTCTGCAACATGAACCGCAAAGTTGTCTTAAAAAGATACTCGAAGTTGAAAATCCTGCCAACATCGTAGTCAAATCGAGGATTTCGAAGAAAAGCAAAACCTTACCGCCCTTTCCTTGCAGAGCTCGGCGGAGTCAGACCCAGAAGAATGAACCCGTACTGCTAACATCAGACCACAAGAGAGTTCCTTCGCTTCACGAAATCTTCAGCACAGATCATGAATCGTACTTTCCTCAAAAATATTGTTCCTCTCAAATTTTGATGTCGTATCATTTCTTTTCGACCTGGGATCTTCAGTGACGCAAAGACCCTGACTGAGCCAAGCCTCGGCTGTACTGCACTGTTTCCATCTCAGCCTTGCGAGATGTTGATATCTGTTTCACTCTTCGTGAACGCTCTGATATTGTACCCCGCTTGGGATGATGGCCTCGATGACACTGAGAGTCGTGTTCGTTAGACTTCTACCTCAACGTTAAGATGCTGACGTCAAGCCAAAGAGAGCCCGCCTCGCTTCCTTGGAAGCAGCGCAGCCAGCCGTTGCTGCTGAGCCGGCGCGGGCAACAACATTCACCGATATACGCAAACAGCTCGAAGAACAACATCCACTGCCCGGCGCTTCTGCTGTGCAGCACAGGGCCAGGAGATGATCAACCGATAGCAACCAGCCTTGTACGGCTACGAGGTAAGTCGCCAGGCATTTCTTCCACGGCAC
The DNA here is from genome assembly GCA_003988875.1 of Lachnum nothofagi. Taxonomy (NCBI): domain Eukaryota; kingdom Fungi; phylum Ascomycota; class Leotiomycetes; order Helotiales; family Lachnaceae; genus Lachnum; species Lachnum nothofagi. The sequence goes on from QYSG01013334.1 coordinate 688,707, forward strand.
GCGCTTATCTTTGCAGAAATCCCCGTACATTCCGGCGCAGCCGCAAGATCCTTCTCGTAACCCGACCACGAAAAACCAACAAAGAATGGCTGAACACGTAATCCAAGCTGGGTCAGCCCCGAGGTCCATTCAACAAAATGTGCCTCCTTCGTCAAGTCAGACTCAGCTCCCACCAGATTTATCTCTATCCAGCATCGAATTGCTCCCCGAGTCTCCCGGGTTCCCCGATGAAGAAGACATGGCTGTTGCCGAAATTCAAGACGAGGACGCCCATTCCCTCATTGAACCCTCAATTAGTCAGGTCGCAGCTCGATTAAAGTCCCCATATACTCCAGCGATAGAGAAGGCTGCTGCAATGGAGCAATTGGAAGGCGGGGGCTTTTTCGACAGCGACCAAGAGACACCACCCGCTGCGGAGCAAGATAAAGCGATATTTGGGAACGACCCAGTCTATGAACCACCTAGAGCTAGTCGAGACTTGGAGGATGACAAACAAAACAAAATCCAACCAGGTATAGGAGATAATGGACTATACTTGAAAAATCTCCCATCGCCAAAACTCGAGCAACCAGCAATGCCTACGCCATGGCACTCAAGTTCCAAGATTCTCGATGTACATCAAAATCAGTCATCCATGGCGAGCGTGTTTGGGGTCAATAGGAGCAGGTCTCGTTCAAGTAGCATGGATGGTTTAAAAAAGTTCCTCCCCAGTCTCCCATCTATGTCAACAGTAGGCAGCTTTTTTGGATCCTCTACTTCACCAAAATCAGGATCTGGAGACAATTCTCCGCCAGATGGTCCCAGACATGGCCGACCTGCCCGTTCAATCAGTTTATCTGTTTCTAGTCGCGCTCCCCATAGCAGATCTCCGGCATCTCCATTTCAAACGGTAGTTACACCCCGCTCTCAAGTTTCGCCAAGACAAAGTTCAACGCAATCCCCGCGACCACAGCATCTGAGACGGTCAACGTCAAACGACTCGATACTTTATCATTCATTATCAAGAGCGTCATCCCTAGGTGATGATAGTCGATTTGAAAGCCAACATGAGCAAGTCAACTCGCGCGTAAAAGCTATCAGAGATTCTCTACAAGACAGATCCAGTTTCAGGATGCCACAAATGCCTAGTATTCCCAGTATGCCAAATTTACCTCGTGTACCCAGCTTCAACTTCAGCATGCGTTTTTTGAATGCCAACAGCGTACATGCCAGATGGAGACCAGAGACTGATGCAACCCCAGATATCTTAACAGGACCTACAGCGAAAAAGAAGCCTTCTACCGCCTCCTCAACTCATCCTACTGTAGCTTCTGGGATGGTCGGAGCCGCCTTCTCGCAACCAGAGGCTGCTGTGGATACGGCTAGACCTATTGGCGAGGCATCCCATAACAGTGCCTTTGATCGGGCTCTGGAGACTCTTACTGGCGATATAGTGATAATGGGTGGGTATCGAGGCTCAATTCTCCGCTCATCAAAAAATCATCGTCAGGTCTGGGTCCCCGTGAAGGTTGGTCTGAATATCCGGAAAGTAGACTTGGAGGTTGGACTTGAGCCAGAGGATGAGGAGAGGATGGAAGAGAAGATTTACGCATCGGGAATGCTCCAGAATATTGGCCCCGTCGATATTTCGAGACGCTTGTTCAAACGGCTCAACGAGTGTGAAAATGCGCGGACTGGAAAATTGAGAGTCTGGAACTACGGTTATGACTGGAGGCTCAGTCCTCACCTACTGAGCAGACGATTGGAGAGATTTCTTGAGGGATTGCCTTCGAATAAATCGGGGACCGGCTCAGTGAAAAGAGCTGGAGGTGCTATGGTTGTCGCACACAGTTTGGGAGGTCTGATAACTCGTCATGTCGTCAATCGGCGTCCGGAACTGTTTTCTGGTGTGGTATATGCCGGTGTTCCTAACGCGTGTGTCAATATTCTTGGGCCTTTAAGAAACGGAGATGCGGTTCTGTTAAGCTCGAGGGTATTGACAGCCCAAGTCAACTTCACGTTACGGACAAGCTTCGTATTACTTCCTGAGGATGGTGCTTGCTTCATTGACATCAACACCAAAGAGAGATATCCGGTAGACTTCTTCAATATAGATGACTGGATCAAATACCGCTGGTCTCCATGTACCGATCCACCACTTCCTCCTCGCAATCAGCAAAGTGGTGGTCTTGGAAGCATCCTCAACATATCCACCAGTCTGCTGCCAAGCCTTCCAAGCCTTCCAAGCCTTCCAAGTCTCCCGAGTCTCCCGAGTCTCCCCATTTCAGGGAAGAAATCGATATCAGGCGCCTCGACCCCAAATACTCCCGACTTCTCGGCCAATAGCACGCACGGTTCTGACTCCAGTTCACCACCGACCAAAACCAGTCGCGCAGCCGGTGTTCTGCAAAGCATGGAGGGAGGCAATGATCGTACCCTTGCTCCACAGATGGGCAGCAACCCTAATCCAGTAAACAAGGGGCAAAGCACATCCCAATCCGTCTCCACGGCCGTCACTATTCCTCGTCCCAAGGCTATCACGTATTTAAAACGTACGCTAGATGAGACGCTCAAATTCAAACAAGAGCTTAATTTCAAGCCAGTTCTGGCAGAGACAAACAGATACCCACCTATAGCCCTGATCTACGGAAAGAGCATACCTACTGTCTGTGGTGCAAAGGTTGACGGGGTAGAAGGCATCGCACGCTCCGACGCGTATGATAATCTTGCGTTTGCGAGTGGTGATGGGGTCTGTCTTGCTAAGGAAGCAATGCTGCCGGCTGGATACAAAGCCGTTTATGGTGGGAGAATCAGTAGTGACCGGGGACATGTCACATTATTGGGAGATTTGAGTGCTGTTGGCAGGGCGCTGGAAGCTGTCGCTAAAGGAAGAGGAAAGGGCATTGGGCTTGGAAAGGCGTGATGGGATGGCAATGAGCTGTTGGATTAATGATGAACGATGGGATGATTGGCGTTAGATGACATGGGTGTATACTGTATAGCAAGCGATTGCAATTGTACTCTAGAATTTAGAAAAGATGAGAGAAGACAACGAGCTATCTTGATGCTCATAGCAAGCTATGCCTACTAAACGTTAACAGAGCAAAGTCATTATACAAAATAATAAGGCAGCATGTCCGTATCCTTCCGCGATTCCTACGGCGTTCCAAATATTCGAAATCTCACATGGTGTGTTACACAGAATCTCGTGTAAAGACTGATCACTGATTGGTTCATATCGGATTTACGAGCTACGCGGCGGATAGGGGTCCCAAAATTAATAAAATTAATGAATTAATTAATAAAATTTCATTAATTAATTAATAATAACGAAATCATTAATAATGCCTTTGATTTAAAGTCTTAAATAGGCATATTTTTATATTTTTATAATATTATATAATTATTAAACCAACTATTTTCAAAATCGGAAATAGTTTTAAAATTATATTAAAACATTTGTTTTTAATTTAAAGGTTTTTTATTGTTAATTTTAATACTATATTGATTTTTTTGAATTATATTACTTTTTAAATTTAAAAAAAAGTTTTTGTTTTCTAAATGAATTGTTAATTATGCCATTATATTTATTAAATTTAATACTTTTTGCGCAGCTGCTGCCAAAGATTATAAATTTATATATATAAAATAAAACTTATTTATTCGTTTGATTACCAGATAATTTCGTGTTTTTAATTATAAAAAATTTATAATAAAAAAGGCTTATTTGGAAAAAATAGAATTCGCAGTAAAAAACAATAGATCAAAAGCAAATTTAAAGAAATTAAGGGCTGTATAAAACTATATAAATTAGCTATATATTCCATAATATTAATAGATTAATTCTTATTATTTCATTCCAAAAAATATATAAGTTTTTAATCAAATGCTAATACGCCATATATAAGTAAAAAACGAGTTTTTTTTTCTAATAATTAAAAAACTTATAATATTTTACTTAATTAAAATATTAGCATATAAAAGCTCAAAGCCGTTTATTGTTATTAATGCTAAAAATATAAACATAATTCATAGGAATAAAAATATAGGCAATTAGATAAATTAAAAGAAATTATTTTTGTTTTTGATTTTGCCAATTACTTTTACTAATTTTATATAAATAATTATAAAAATTTTAAAACCAAGGATTTGTTCTAAGCGCAAAGTTGTCTTCTAAATGCTATTTAATCTACTACCAACAAAAATATATTCTACCAATTATTACATAATTTGATTTAGATATTTTTTGTTTTTTATAAAAAGATTTTAAGATTTTTGCTAAAACTTTGTTTTTTTACTAGTTATTAGAATTCTAAAGCAAGGGCTTGATCGTAATTGGCTGATTTTAATTGTTATTAAGTTATTTGGCGTAGGTTTAGAAGGCTTGAAAAAAGCAATTAATTAATTTAATTTATTGATATTAAATACTTTAATATATTGGAACTATAGTAATTAAAGCTTTGATTTTTTTATATAATTTTATTGTTTATTGAAAATATATTAATTATTTATTAGATTTATGGAAAAAAAACATGATTTTGTTTGAAAACTCTATAAAAAAAATGCCCATTAAAGGCAGTTTTCGTGGATTTGGCTATAATAGATTTTTGAATATAAGCTAAAAACCGTAAAAATCATAAAATACTAAAAAAACATAATTATACTTAGATAAAATAGTAAAAACCTTTTAAATCTTTTGCTGAATATTATAAATATTAAAAAAAAAAGTTATCTATTTAAAGAGATTATTCCATATAATTTCCTTTGTAGATTAAATAATATTTTTGATAGACCATTTAGCTGTTACTTTAATAGCACTAATATTAATGTTTTTTTAATAATAGAAAATATAATTAATAAAAAAAAATATGTTTTCAATGCGGTGCTTTACAATATTAAAAAAGCCATTACTAATGATTTATATATACAAAGTCAAATTTGCCATTATTTAAACCATGCCCTTGATTTTATCATAGTACTTTTCAAGTAAAATACTAGAAAAAATCGTTAAACTAAAAAAAATATAATTAAAATACTTAAAAAAGATTTTTTATTCGGTTGATTCGAATATATTGAAATTAGTAGTTAAAATATAAATAACCATAGCAAAAAGCTTATTGATAAAAATAAAAATAGCTTTATAAAAAAAATAATTATATAAACTAATTACTTTGCTTTTTTTTAAAAGGCCTTCCCTTATTTATTTTTGCTATATTTAAAATAGCTTTTAAAATAAAGCTTTTGCAATTTTATAATATTATTAATTATATATTTACTATAATAATTACAAATGGCTTTATAGCCTTTGTTTTCAATAGTATTTATATAATTAAACTACAAATGAATATACCTGTTTTTTTGCGGATTAAAAAAGTTTTTTCTTATTTTATTAAAGTAAAAATAGTAATATTAAAAAGAATTAAAAGTGGTGTTATAGGAGTTAGAAATCGCCAGCGGTGAAGATTTCTTGGATTACTAAGCAAAATCTCGAATTATTATTGGTTAATGACCAAAATTCATTAATTTATCATTAATTATTAATAAAGGCCTCATTAAGTTAATTAACGAACCCTAGCGGCGGATCTGGGCCGACCGCGCCACAACATAAATCTCGCCCATTCTGGTAAAACCCCAGCAACGTCGACCCGGCTCGACCGAGGTTTCCACATTCCTCCCGCAGCGTCCACTTGACACATGCCGTCGGGCCAACTCGAAGCTCGCACTTAACAGGAATTAAGGCGCGGCTCAAATTTCCCCCGGGAGATCTTATCTGCTTAATCGGGCAAGGTGACGTGTTTTGGCTTCTCTTTAGCTCAAACTATCAAAGCATGTACCGAATAGCGTCGCTATCTCTTTCCAAACCTCTGCTTTCAAAGAGCTTTCTCATTCCCAGTTCACAGCATTTCCTTTATTCTCGCCGCCAATTCCATAAGTTCACTCACAAAATGGCCGCAACACCCTCACATCCCGTAGTAACTGCTACAGCACAGCCAAAGATCACCCTCTACTGGTAAGGCTACCCCTCACCTTCAAGGTTCTCAACGTCCGAGCTAATATCATACGGCAGGCTCAACCAATCGCGCGCCCAGCGCGTGCTCTGGCTCCTCGAAGAACTGAAACTCGAATACGAACTCAAGATCTTCCACCGCGATCCCAAAACACACTTGGCCGGTGAAGAGCTCAAGAAATTCCACCCGCTCGGCAAGTCCCCTATCATCCACATCACCCCTCCCGGCGCCACCGAGCCCATCGTGCTTGCTGAGTCTGCTGTCATAATTGAGTACTTGCTTGATCATTTCGGCGGGAATGCGGGAGCGAGGGGTGGCCTGCTGCCGAGCAGGTGGAAGGAGGGGCAGGAGGGGAAGCTGGGCGGGGAGACGGAGGAGTGGATGCGGTTTAGGTATTTTATGCATTATGCGGAGGGGAGTTTGATGTTGTATATGGTTCTTGCACTTGTGGTTGAAAGTACGTTTCCCTTCCCCCATCACTTTTTCTCTTATTCCTTGAATAATACTGATGGGTTGCTTGTTTTACAGATATCAAAAATGCCCCAGTGCCCTTTTTCATTAAACCCATTACCTCCCGCATCGCCGGCACCATCACCTCCTCCTTCCTTAGCCCGAACTTCATAACCCACTTCAACTTCCTCGAGAACCAGATCAAGACTTCTGGCGGGAACTACCTCTGCGGAAAGAATTTGACGGGCGCGGATATCATATGTAGTTTCCCGCTGATTGCGGGGAGAAGCAGGGTGGGGTTGTCCAAGGAGAAATACCCGGAGTTGTATAAATATACGGAGAGGATTGAGAAAGAGCCTGGGTATGAGAAGGCTGTGAAGAAGATTGTGGAACTTGAAGGGAAATATGAGGTTGCTTGAGCTGTTTTGGGGGGCTTTTGGAAGGCGCGAATACACTTTGGGGGTGCAACGAATAGTTCGGTCATTATATATCTTTTGCCATTTATCTCCATACACTTGAGTCTGAGACGTATATATAACCTTGATCTATACTTTTGGCAGGCATTAATTTTGCTGGCTCTAATTGCTGAGCTCAGAGCCTCAGGCACGAAACCTGCAAGGTCCATCAGCGCTTGCCTTAACATCATCAACTTGGCTTCTGAATTAAAATGTCAGCATGTTGAAATCAAGACAGTCGTTGTTGCCTTTCCGGGGAGCTAGGCATGCTTGTTCGAAACCTGGACAAGTTTCATGCCAACCCAGTGTCATTCGTTATACGACACTCACAATTGTCCGGCGCAATGTGAAAGGATGGCGAACGCGTCTCCCTCCGCGTTATCGCGTGCACTGCAACAACTTTATATACTCCAGTGGCATTCCGCATCGGAGCCTGCTAAATGAACTCGCGGATGGGAACAAAAAGTTTAAAAAAAAGCTGGTACAGGTATCTGCTAGAAGACGACACTTTTTTCGTCTTTCTAACTTTGTTCATTTCAACGGACGTAACGGTTGCTTACTATTACCCTAGCTGAGAGGAGTATCAAATTATTGATGAAAAAGGCTACTCCGAAGCACTGGATATCGTCGCAGTGCGGATATCCAATCCAGATGGCAATTTGTCGGAACTATCAGGGCGGTTTAATTGGAGCCCTTCTCGAATTGAGATCAGTGCCTAGCCCGTGCAGAGCTGCAAAGAATGAGCTCCATCTACTCAAATAAACTCGTCATTGAGACTGTTGAGGCGGATGGCACATTTGCACGCGGCACAATGCTCATCGAGTCATTTCCCACGCGGTAGCGTGTCACACTGACGTTCTGGGATCGCCTCGAATTTTGGAATAGCTTCCATATTTTCTCTGCCCCATCGCCATTCAAGGATACCAATACTTCCAGACTGTTGATTGTCTCTGGATCCAGAGACTTCGCAGAATCTCTATTTGCCTATAAGCCTAATCGCGGCTACGTGGACGACAGCTCGACCATTCTTGCGAAAGTTGAGCAAGCTGGCTGGCGGATCATGGATCTTTCGAAGATGAAAGTGTGTAATTGAAAGTTCCGGCCTGCTGCAGAATTATCAACATCCGGTTCGATTTGGAGCAGCAGTATTCAATTGGGTTAGCCCAAGAGTTTCAGCCATTCGAGATCACGATTGGAAACAAAATTGTGTTCTTTGCTGTGTGGTCTGCTTTTCGATCATTGCCACGGAAATGGCGTTGGCAATTACACGTTCACAAGGGCCGTTTGTGACGGCGAGAAGAGAAACTGTGGAGGTAGGGCAGGAAACAATGTAGACCGATCTAAGGTGTGAGCGTCCGCTCAATAAGGTAAGTACCACCCTCAGTATGTTGGTCCACTAGGTAAAGAGGGACTAAAGATTGGATTGTAACCTAGTCTTGGTAGGAGGGAGTGAACGACTCTTTCTAAGACAATTGAGGACACGACGATGGCCTTTTTGAGTGTATGGATAGCTATACCTAGAAGAACTTCGAGGCCAAGCCAACATACAGGCTTTTAGACCGATACGTTCCTTACAATGCCAATACACAGGCATCAACCAGCATCTGCGGCCAATACGCCATGGCCGAAACCCAAAGCCTAAAGTCCGCAATCCACGTCTCGACACAGCACGTGTATCAGAATCCTTTTTCAACTCAAGTGCTTATTCCCTCGATCACGTTTCCCTTGCCCATTGCCGTCGTTCTTTGGATGTCTATGCCATATCTTCGACGCTCTTCTGGGGGTGTTTCTCGGAATATCCCTTCATCATTCTGCTGAGGTCTCCAACGGGCAGTTGAAAAGGGAAGTCGACAATAGCCAGGAGCATCGACATCAGCAAGTACCATCCTAGCAAGATAGTGACGAATAGAAAGCCTCCAGCGATCTAAAATTCAGTTAGGGACTGACTCCAGGATGGCAATGAATCGCACACATACCACACGATAGTGCTTATAGTTTGCCATGTCTCCTTGTGCGCCGACCCAGTCGCTCGCTGTTACCATTATAAAACCAAAGTCAAGGGTGAAGAAGGCGAAGGCAAAGACAACGTTGGTGCGAAGCGAACAAACAAACATCATAGTAGTGAACAGTGCCATGAAGAGGGTCCAGAAGCCTATTTGCAATGAGCTTCCACTTATGACTTGGCATCAATGCAGTCTACATACCAATGCTCGCCAGGAACCCCGGCGACACCACCGCCTCAATGGGATTGGTGGGATCGTATGCTATGTACGCGTTATACGTTGGCTGGAGTGTGGCGCCGTATCCGAGGAAGAACGAGCCGTAAACACCGAACAGCATCATGGAGAAGGAGTTCCCGAGCAGGAACTCTCCAACCGCAGCGAGGATGGCGATCAGACCGCCCATGAAGTACGTTGACCCAATCGTTGCTGCGCCATCCCCGGCCGCGCCTCGCCAGCCCATGAAATCGATAGCGATGGGCGACAAAGCAAGAAGGAAGCCAGCAAGACCACTAGTATTTGCTCATCAGTCTGACTTCTTGGGTATATGTGGAGCAGGGGGCATACAGAGGGGTGGGATTGCCAAAGGTCCTTCGCAGTTTACCGGAAACCTTCTGCTCTGGATTGAGATACAACTTCTCGAAGATCTCCTTCGGTATCATGACGCTGCTGGCGGTCTCATAGCGCTGGAGATCGGGTTTATCAGAGAGATCTGGCGCGCCGTTTTGGGTAGCCATTTTGACTGGATTGGAGGGGCTTTGATATATTGGACTTGAGAAGCTTGAGATTTGTGAGGGAATTGTGAGAGATGATTGACATGGGGAAGGAAGGAAGCAGAGGGAAATGAGGAGAGCGCAGACCTATCTATATATATCGGCTCCTTGGGACGCAAGCAGTTCTGCGTCAGAAGGATCCAAGTTCATCCCATCGTACTCACGAGTCGCGTGGAATACTGCTATTTCCTCCGCATACCAATCCGAGTTTGGCGAACCCCGCATGCAAAGTTCAACTCAAAATCATTTTGAGGTTAGAGATGTCTATCAATGTTTGAAGATCGTCGTCGCTAGCGGCAAGTGCGCTATCCGACCCCAAGTGCGAGGGGCAAAACCGAAGAACCGAAAAGAGTCGGCAGAGCGCATAACTCCTCAAACATTGAGAATAATGGCAGTAAGGTATCTTGGCGTACCGGTTCATTGCTATTGGCCCAACCACGTCACCAAGTCTAATCCAGCTCATTGAAAGTAACCATAGCGATTCTTTCATGGATTACGTTACCCTTTAGGTGTTGAAGCAAAGATCTACAAGTACTGGCTGTTGAGTCGTGAGAGGTAAAGAATTGGGTCCCATAGCAAATGGTGCAGCGAATGCGGCACGCTCCATGGCAACCGAGTGACCGAGGGGCCAAGACAAAGTTTCATGTCAAGAACTAAAATATATTTTGAAATAAGGCCCTTTGCTCGTACATACGACCATAGACTGAGGAGAACTGGGCTATCTCTTTGATCCAAACGAACACAAACCTCAGTTCGAGAGTAGAAATTAGGTTGCGGCAGAAGTACAATTGTAGGAACTTGTTGCAATTCCGCACTCTTATTGCCAAAATCGGAAATTTGAATTTGGGCACAAGAAAGAATAGAAAAATATAATAATAATAATATAATTATGCCCCTTCCAGCCCTTCTAGTGCCAATGTCGACTCAAATTCCAATTGCATGAATGGAATGCATAGTCAAAAAATATTTAATCCATTGGAAAGAGAAAAAAATCTATTGCATTTCATATGTAAATTATTTTTGCATAAGTGCTGTGGTCGTAGAACTGCATTTGCTCTAAATTAAAAAGGTGCATTTTCGACTTTTTGCTCGTTATGACGTAAGCCGACCAAAGCGTGCGCCGTAAGCCAGGTCAAATGCAGATTTCGGTGCCGGAAAAATACGTCGGTCCGTGATATTCACACACCACACGAACACCACAGCATCCATAATTCCTTGGAGCAAGTACAACAATCTTGCTTCTCGTATTCTTGCGCCGTCAAAGCGGAGACAAATCGACCTTTCATTTGCACCTCCATTCTTCGGATCATCAAACTCCAAGTGGCCTCACAGGCTTGAGGGCAAGATGGGTCATCTCGTGACCTTGGCGACCTGGTTTGCACCTTCCCTTCAATGCAATATGATCAAGCGCTGAACGCAGTATAGCTCGTTAAATCAATGGGCTCTCGACTTTGAAGGAAATGCCCAACGAATTCTCCAATCCATCAAGGAAGCCAAGGCCGGCGGCGCGTCGCTCCGCATAGGCCCTGAGCTTGAGATTACTGGATATGGCGTACGTGATTGCTGTGCTTTATCTCCCATAAGAAGGAGCTAGACACGATGAACCTTGCTTGTCCAAGACTTCTGCAAAACAGTTGCTGACTACCATTTAGTGCCTCGACCATTTTCTTGAGTCTGATACCGATCTTCACTCCTGGGAGTCTCTTGTGACGATCCTGGAAGACCCGGTCTGCAAGGATATTCTCTTGGATATCGGCATGCCAGTAGTCCAGTATGTATATTTCCTGAGCATTCATTTGCTTCTTCGGAGAATTTTGGGAACGCCTAGATTATCATCACTTGCGAATGCTCCCGAAAGACTTCAAATATTCCTTAATATGGATGCTAACCGACATCTAGTAAGAATGTTAAATATAATTGCCGCGTCATCAGTTTCAACCAGGAGATTTTGTGTGCGTATTCCCTGAGTATTATCGTCTTATTTGTAGATTCACGGGAGTTTTCGGAGTGTCATTGTTCCCAAGACACTAAGTTACCCAGGAGCGAAAAGCCTCCCGAACACTCCTGAAGGATACAAAGCATTCCTTGTTAAACCTAATACTGACTCCAAAATTATTCAGTGATTCGTCCAAAGCTTCATCTCGCTAATGACGGCAACTATCGAGAGATGAGATACTTTTCACCGTGGAAGGGGGAGAGAATCACGGAAAAGTTCTACCTGCCTAGAATCGTGCATTCGCTTCTAGGCCAGACAGAGACCAAAATCGGTGATGCGCTGATTTCGACCATTGATTCTTGCATAGGTATGCATGTTTTCTCAGCCTTGATTGATTTACACTAAATTCTTGCAGGGAACGAAACTTGCGAGGAACTCTTTACGCCGATCAATCCTGGACTTTCGGCTGGTCTAGGTGAGTGCTCATGGAACATTGCTGTCTAGATTTTCCTTCTCATCTTCTTCTCACGACGTCTTTTTGCCCTTTCTTGCCCTTTCTTGCCCTTCACAATTTTTCTAATTGACTCTTGCTAACGCATTTTAGATGGCTGCGAAATCTTCTCTAACTCTTCAGGGTCACATCAGTAAGCATAATTTCTCAGTATTCATTGTATCACTTGGGAATGCTCGGGAGTTTTGAGAGTTTCGATTGCTGCAAGCACAGTATTTCACCCAATGCTCCCGAGCATTCCAAATCTTTACTTGATATAGCTGCTAACTCCGGACTTGTGCAGCGAGCTCCGCAAACTCAACACACGCATAGACTTGATCAGACAAGGTGCGCAGATGCTCCCGGTAGTTCACGACATCCAAGGCTAATTATATTCTGAGGAAAGAAACGCTAAAGTCAGGTGGCATATATCTTTACGCAGTTCGTCTAACCCGCATCTCCCCTTTTATTGGCCGTAGAGCCTGCCAGAGAACTGCTAGGTTCTAAGTGTTACTACTCATTCAGTATTATGGAGTCTTGTCACGCGCTGCCCAGGAGTAGCCAGGATGAGGCAGTCTTAGGCAGCGCGTGATTTTACGTGAAACTATGCTTCTTCACTTCCATAATTCAGGCATTACCCTACAGTAAATACTAACTGGCCTTTACAGAACCAAAAGTACGCATATTTCTGAAGACTTTGTTCCCAGGTTTGGATTTCTTGAAGCACCGGCGGTCTAAGCTCCCGAGACAACCGACTTATTCGGGAGCAGAGTGACTCCCGAGTGCTGCCAGATGATCCCCATCGATCCCTTGATATGGTCGCTGACTCTAAGTTGTGTAGGGGCTGTGATGGAGACAGATTATGTACGTTTTATAAATACACACGCATCCTTACGAGGAGTTCTGGGGTCTCTAAGCTGTCCGGAGAGCTATGATCAGCTCAGTGCTCTCAGATTCTCAAGTATTCAACTACTAATTCATTATAGATTATGACGGAAGTAGCATGATTCTGATCAATGGTCGAATTGTAGCTCAAGGATCCCAATTCTCTCTAAGTACGAACGCTCTACCCATGAACATGCCTCTGCTAACTGCTTTAGGCGAGGTCGAGACTGTGATAGCAACGGTAGATTTGGAGGAAGTAAGAAGCTACAGGCAGTATGTCTTTACTTTCATGAAAAGAAAACCAAAAGCCAAAAGAGAGATCCACTCAAGAGCTCGCGATATTGGCTGCTCTGAAATAGCAATGAGCTCTTAAGACAGTCCATGGCTCCAAAGTTTCGCTTTGGTTCCCAGCTTTTGGCAATACTGATTTGCTATAGGCAAAAATCACGGGCGCTGCAAGCGACCAAATCGTTACCATATGAGCGTGTCGAAGTGAAATTTAGCCTGTCGAAGCCAGAGTTCGATCTACGAGTAAAGCCCAGCCCGGAGATTTCACTCAGACTACACACACCGTCTGAAGAGATTGCATTTGGGCCCGCCGTTTGGCTCTGGGACTATCTCCGCCGGTATGCATATTTCCTGAGCATTTTTCACCCTTTTCAGAAACGTCCGGGAGAAATGGGAGTTTCTTCGAGCACGAACCCAGAACTCTCCCAGATGCCCCCCAGAAATTTCTTCGTCGAGCAATACTGACTCCGGCTTTGTTTAGGTCGAAACAAGCGGGCTTCTTGCTTCCCCTTAGTGGAGGCATCGATTCATGGTGAGCTATACCAGCTGATACAACTTTTTCAAATGCTTTCTTACTTTGCTTCCATGTCTTGTTTTACTTCTACTTGTTGGCTGTTAGAAAAGAAGAAGTTTCTAGAGCCACGATGACAGTTGATGGGAGTTATGGATCGAGGGCATTGAGGTTACACCATCAAGGCGTCCGAAAAGCGCCAACTTGCTTGGTCTTTCCTATCCTATGCTCGTCAAAATCATTGTTATTTCTATTACTCCTGCTAACCTGACTCCAGTGCGACAGCCGTAATCGTTCACAGCATGGTCTGTTTACCCCCTCTTATTCTCGAAACTGCTTGATTTTAGATTTCAAGAAGTTCAGCGCGAAAGATAGCAGTACTAATCAGTGGGAACAGTGCCGAATGGTTTACGACGAGGTTTCCAGGGGAAACCCCCAGGTTCTTAAGGATCTACTGTCCATTGTTGGCGAGCCGAGCACCTCTCAATGGAGACCCAAAGACCCTCAGAATGTCGCTTGGCGACTGTTCCACACCGTGTATCTCGGTATGGAGGAGCACAGCAGCAAGGATACTCGATCAAGAGCGGAGGGTCTGGCCAAAGCCGTGGGATCATAGTATGTATCAGGACGAACGACCTGGGAGACTTCGTGCAATGCTAATAAATGCATCCTAGTCATCTTGATCTCAATATTGATACTGTGTATCATGCTGTCACAGCCCTCTTCAAAGCCGTAACAGGGTACATGCCCAAATTTAATATGTTTGGAGGTTCTCCCGCCTCGAACCTCGCCCTCCAGGTATTTATATTCACTTATTTCATGACCCCTACCGGAGATATTCGGGTGTCCTGATCAAGTCCTTGCTAAATCAACGCTAATCGTGAGAGTAGAACGTCCAGGCGCGCCTGCGTATGGTACTTAGCTACCTCTTCGCTCAGCTTCTTCCTACAGTGCGATCGCGGAACAAGGATAATCCGGAAAACCCGAATCCAGGCGGCCTGCTGGTGGTATGCACGTTTCCCACACATTTGTTTAATACGACGGAGATGTTGAGGAGTATTGAGAGCTCAATTACTCCCTCTGGACTCATTGTCCATGAGTTCTGAAACTTCAGAATGCTCCAACCCATTTCTTGATGAGCCTATGCTAACTCTCAATTTGTGAAAGCTTGGTTCTGCAAACGTCGATGAATCTCTGCGCGGTTACCTTACGTATGTTCCCTAGACTTCTAATGAGAACTTGAAGCTGACCTTGATTTAATACAGCAAATACGATTGTAGCAGGTATCTATTCCCTAATTTCCTGAACAATTCTTTGACAAAGCACATTGCTAAGTCCCAAATAGTGCTGATATTAATCCAAGTAAGTGGCATCACGCGATTTTCATACGAAATCCGGCACCCGCCAAATTTTCTTGTACCAATACTGACGTTTGGACTTAACAGTTGGCGGAATGTAAGTTTCCTAAACATCAATCTGGCTCGGAAATATTCAGAAGCGTTCAGAATTTCGCAATGCTAACTCCAATGCCATCTAGATCGAAGACAGACTTAAAAGCGTTTATCTTATGGTCGGGCGAGAATTTCGACATGTACGTTTCATGAGGCAACATTCTCCTTCCCTGGTAATTTCTAGGAGTATCGGGAGCTTTTTTACTCCCGACATTCCTCGAACAAGCAATGCTGACTCCGTTTTCTTGCAGTGCTATCCTAGAGAGTTTTGTTTCTGCGCCTCCAACAGCCGAATTAGAGCCCATCACGGCCGATTATTCCCAATCTGATGGTGATTTATTGTTTCTATTATGCTGCCCCATCTTTTGAGAGATCCTCTGTGCTAACAGCGCTCATCAATTAGAAGCCGACATGGGTATGTGTATTTTCTGAGCAGCTTGCTCCTTTGGTAGTTTCTAGGAGTATCGGAAGTTTTATATTCCTGAGACTCGGGAGCAGGAAGGGCCCCGGATACCCCTAACATAACCTCCATCACGCAATGCTAACTTCTTGCAAAAACAGGATTATCATACCGAGAGCTCTCAATCTATGGGCGCATGCGCAAAGTAGACCGACTTGGACCGGTATGCAAAGTTTCTGAGTCTCTATTCCCCGCCTGGAAGAAAGGGAGCATTGGGAATTTGATTGCTCCTGAGCTATCGGGTTCTGCGGCATCTGAGTGCTCCTGACTACTCCTAAATACTCGCGATACTTACAAGATGCTGACCGTGATCTTGCAGTACGGAATGTGGCTTAAGTTGATCCATCTTTGGGGAGATACACTCTCTCCTCAAGACATTTATCTGAAGATCAAGCATTTCTTGTAGGTGGCCTCTTCCATCCCATATTCAAAACAGACTAACTCAATGTGTAGCTGGAATTACGGCATCAATCGCCACAAATTAACTGTGCTTACCCCGAGCTACCATGCAGAAAACTATGGAAACGAAGATCACCGCTTCGACATGCGCCCCTTCGTATGCTAAGCCCTTTTCTTTGATAATTTCTGGGAATATCGGGAGTTTTATCACTCCCGATACTCCCGATATCCCTCGATCAAGCAATGCTAACTCTGTTTTCCTGTAGCTCTATCCCAGCTGGTTCGGGTTCAAGGCAATAGAGAAGAGGCTTGCTACGATGGGCGAGAACGCCACTAAGGTTCCCCAGCCGGAGGGAAAGAAAGATGCTTAGCTTGGATATTTAAGGTTCGGGGTATTTAGAGTGGAAGTCGCTTGCCAGTGCGCCGCACTGAACCACGATTCGTCCTCCAAGTCCAGCGCATATTGCACGGTTTTCCACAAAATGCTGCGAAGCCTATTTTGGTGACGATGAAAATTTTCAAGCGTTTTGGATCCCTCTGAGGCAATGTGCGTCAGCTAGTGTTGCACACAGTATTATCTAGGTAAGAAAGGAGCTGTATAACTGACCCTTGGCCTTTGGCACCTGTGGCTCCGGTCCTAACCTTTCAAGCCACTCTTCAGGTCGCCCGTCCATGATTTTGTTGTCGTCAATTTGTTTTTGTGTAAGCAACTGGTCTCTACGGGCTTCATTGTTGAAATCGTATTGATATCCTTCCCTGCGGATGGTGCTAACTATTGCCTCGACAAATTCGTTTGTCCTTGTTTGGAATTGTTCTGGTGACAATTCTAACTCGTCCTTAGTCGAAGACTCGTTGTCATGCTCTATGCACACATCGTGCTCAGAGTCGCTTTCACCATCGAGCTCATCTTCTTCGCCGTCGAGAGAGGGATATTCATCTCCACCAAGCTCACTATCCTCATCACACCCGTTGGAATCAAGGTCCGAGATCATATCATCTTCCTGCTCACTGGTCTCGCTCCGCTTACGATAGAAGGTTCGCCGCTCCAATAATGCTTCTGAGTACTCATTTATCCATGATTCAGCGTACCTAACCGCAAAGAGTCCAGAGGCCTTCTTGGAGAATTTGTGATGCCGCCCACGGCGCTCAGGATGTTCGCGATTGGGAATTTCAATGCAGTCCCATAGGACTGGCTGCCCATCTTGACCATGGACCGCTCTTAGAAGGCCCCTTAGTTTTCTTTTTAAGAAATTTTCACCATCATCTTCGAATAGGCACTCCGCGGGATCGTAAACTTCAATGCGGCAAGTTTGTGGGGTTGATGTGGTCATGAACATGACCATAACCCATGATTCGTTATAGAAGAACGGTGCGAAAGCAATGTGGGGAGGGTGCATTTCTACTTTTTCACTTGCTTTTGGGTGACAGGCAATACGTTTTCGTGATGCCTCCGGCAACCTTAAAAAGGCTTTAAGGTCCTCTCTTTGTGATTCAGTCATCTCGCCCCAAATACTGTCTGGCATGAGCACGATGCGACTGCCGGGTCGTGGAGAAGGGTGATCCTGTGCATTTTTTAGGTGGACGATCTCAAGTAACGAGCGCATGGTCGCAGATTCCATGGGCTTTCCAAGTGTCTTAATGTAACATTTCTCAGTCGGGGAAATTTCATCAATGATCTGTTGCGGACGTGATTTCTCAATTTTCTCGTCTTGGAATTTCCTGGGGGGCTGAATCATGCGCTGGGAACGGAGACCTTGGAGTCCGGAGACCTCAGAGGCGCTGATGACTTTTGCAGCGTCTTGAGCCGTTGTTTCTGGTGTCGATGATGGTGTTGGTTGAGATCGTGGAACTTGTACAGTTGCATACAACTTCCTCTGGTATTCCTTCAGTTCAGGATGCGGCTCGTCATTGGATGGAGTGGACGGGCGAGATACGGATTCATCATCTAATGGGAAGTCATCTGTTTCAGTATCGCTATCCTCCTGTCCCTTCTCCTCCTCCCCTATCGTCGAATCCTCTTCATAATCTCTGACATCGGGATCAGAATCTGATGCCATCATTAAATCATCCACCGCACTTTGCGATTTTTTATCACTGTTCTCATGAAGATCGTTTGCTGAGGCTTATTGCGAGGTGCGCGTCGTCAATTATCACGCTCGAGACTTGGGCCGCAACAATGTTGAGATATGTGCTACGGGCTGGGAATGCGAATCGGAAAGTAGTTTTGCTTGTCGAGCTGCTCAAAAGAAGACTTTGCGGTGGACGTCCAAAGAAGGCCGTGGATGAATAGCCGGAGGATGCTTAAAGCAAAGGAAGCATCCACAATGACCGCAAATGTTTGTTTGGTGACGGCATGGCACAATGCGGATGGAGATCGGAAAGCATGAATGGGTTTGTTACAGGAAGCCCAGGCAAAGGAGCGAGAAGGGAAAGGAAATGTAGGTGAATGGTGTCGAAATCCATCCCGTCACATACCATTTGAGACGGAAATATTATGAATTTATTGGATGAGAACTTCCTGTGAATGGGCTTGTGTGTGTCATGCTTTCAGTCTGCAGCAATTGAATACTCCAAGTAGGAATTTTCAGCTCTACAGTTGGTTTTCGAGCTATTTTAGTACACGAGCCTATCTCGAGACTGGTTTTGACTCGTATCTCATATGTGCTGGCGCATGTGAATAATGCTATGATTCGCGTGAGAGAGTGCTATTATGGTCTATTCACATCTAGCATAGAGTCACAAGAGGACAATGATATTTATGGATTTATACCGGATTGGCAAAAAGGAGAAAGATAGCACTTGGCTAGCACCTTCTTAATGCGCAGGTCTAGCTGCTTACAAAGACAACCGGCTTCGGGTCCAAGTTCAAGAGAGGGCCGTTCCAAATTGACCGAATTCGAAGAGACGAGGATTTGGTCAAGCTGATTCCACCTCTTATTTTCGAGCGGTGATCGTGGCGCCCACAGACCGAGGATAGCTAAATCCGAGGATCTTGTAAGAGGAAGAGATACTCCAAAAAGCAATCATGCTTGTCGCAAGGCCTGATTCGAAACCGGCGGACCAAAATCAGCAGGCGCTTAATCGCGCGCATATTCGCCGATATCCGATTTCGACAGCCACAAATGTAGAAATATGTATTTTCCTAAGAAGCACTTGTGTTGGACACAGCTGGGCTCCTAGCTTTCCAATACAACCACACCTCACCCCATACTACAAATGCCCACAACTTGCTCTTGTGCACAACGTGATCGCACTAGTTCTAGACCGCTCCTCATCGACCATTGACAGGTACGTCACATGTTCTGGCTGTTTCTCGAAATGCAAGATTGGAACAGACCAGGCATGCAGTACTTTGTTTTTGAAACTCTGAAGGATATGGATCTCGGCCAAGACCCTCTAGAGGCTGAAGAAATGCAAGAATTAGCAGGACTCGTCGCAGATATGGCAGAAGGCGTTTTTCTCTGGGCCGAGTTTGCACTGGACAATCTGGTCGACTTGTGGTGTGAGCAACTAGACTTCGCCTCCCTTCTACTGCGGCTTGCTCAACTACCAAAGGATGTTGAGAACTTGTGGGACCAGAGTCGAGAAAGACTCAACCCAGATGAAAAGCAAGAAGCAAACGTTCTTTTACAATTAGTGTGCTTTGCGGCCAAGCCGTTGACACTTGCCGAGTTCTTCGAAGCCTGGAAATATCAGGGTCTCATTCCAATCCCTTTCTGGGCTGCAGGAGAATACTCTGAAGCTCAACATGCTCACATACGAGATGCTATCACCAAATTATCATGTGGCCTTCTGGAAGTTAGACCTGATCTAAATGGCGCAGAAAAGGTTTTGCTTGTCCACAAATCAGTACAACGCTATCTGGATGTGAGGGGTTGGTGGCTCTTTGACAAGGGTGACCTCAACCCTGAGCAACTTTGGCTCGATATATGCGTCAAAACTGTTGAGACTTTAACATGGGCAGTCGATCGAACCCTCTGTTATCAAAATAGGAAAAAACACAAACCTCAGAACTCGGTGTGTAAGGCTTATGGATGCTACAGTTAGCTGCCAGATAGAAACTTTCCTGCCAAGCTGCTCGTAGACCTGCAATAGTTGACATTAGGTAAATCGAAGAAGACGACCTTTCTCAAGCATGGCGACACTCTCAATCCATTTCTTACTTACATCCTCCACTGGATGCCTTATTTTGCGTATAGACTTGAGCGAGCCAGAAAGCAGTCCTGTGCAGACGTTACCAATACTGTCATGTGCCCAGAAACAATCTATCTTTGCAACTACGTTCAGCATATATCATGCAATTACTGTTTAAATTTTCCAACACTGACCGCCGAAGAATTTTCGATACCTATCTCATTTCACGGAACAGAGTTCTGCCTCCCTGGCCTTCTTTCTCACACGGATCGCCAAGACGCCACACTAGCACACTATATAAATCAGCATGTTACCACTCTGATAATCATATCAGATTCTACGAATCCCGAGCAGACTCAAAATCTTGATGTTATCCTTCGTAACGTTGATTTCAACGCTGAAAGCGGGGAGGGAGTGACATTGATGAACTTTGAGCGAGCGCTGGCTGCTCCGCCTGCGCAGGCACTTCAACCGTCTCAACCGCTTCTTGGGTCAAAACTTACAACGCTCAAAATCGCAATTGTGGGGTCAAGAGCAACCGGCAAGATCCCTCAAATATCACAAGCTCGTCGCTAATATTCACTAGGCAAGTCGTCGCTCACTGTCCAGTATGTTGACGGACATCTTGTCGAGTCAAACTACCCAACAATTGAAAACACTTTCTCAAAGGTCATCAAGTATAAGAGACGGGACTTCGCCGTTGAAATCATCGATACAGCTGGCCAGGACGAGTACTCTATTCTCAGCAGCAAGCACTTCATCGGGATTCACGGCTATATGCTAGTATACAATGTTAAAAGCCGACAAAGCTTCGAGATGGTACAAGTGATCAGGGACAAGATCTTGGATCATCTGGTAAACGATTACCTGGGTCCCCCTACTATCAGAAAGCTAATTCATATAGGGTGTGGAAACTGTCCCGTTAATGCTAGTCGGCCACCGCGTCCACCCTTTCCGCCCCGACAACCGTCAAGTCACTGAAGATGAAGGCAAAGCCTTGGCCAAAGAATGGGATTGCGGATGGACGGAGGCTTCAGCGGCGTAGAACGAGAATGTGAGCGCGGCGTTCGAGGGAGCGGTGGGAGAAATCGTGAAGACGGATTATTTGAGTGAGAAGCAGAATAGGAATTGTGCTTTGATGTGAGTGCAAGAGCAGAGAGCGCGCTCACGAGGCAAAGCATAAAGGAATCGAGTGAATGGCAAGGCGTAATTAGAATTGTCACGGCAAAGCAGTCGAACGTCTGATGCCCACTCGACAACATACTACTGATTTTCGTCGTCGCTGAGTCATGGGTCTACATGAGCTCGACGCGAGCAAAACCAGCAGGCTTTCCCACCTATTTCAAAGGCTTTAGGCTCAGACGAAATTACATGACATCTGTACCTATACGCCTTGAGCACATCCTTATACAAAGTCGTAGGCAGCGACATCCCGATCTTATGGAGTGCTTGGTGCCCAGAGCCCCGTGCTTCCGGTGCAGCAACGATCATGAAAGGAGCCCTCTGACTAGCCGTCTGGACTCCGAATTCGAGAGCGTGAAGTCTATTTTGTGGTTGGCGATCATCGGTGACAACGATGATATTTGTTACTTTGACTCCGTTTCTGATTTCTGCTAGGTAGGCTATCCCGTCGTTCATAGGGACCATTTGGCTCATTACGAGCCGCATGAAATCCGCCCAGACGATCGTTTGATAGTGCGTCAGTTTCGGAATTCTCATTGCGCGCTCTTTCTGGGCTTTCACGGCTGCGAGGGCGCGGTGGTAATTCGCTTTCAGCACTTGAGCAATTGCCAGGGTCTGCTTCCAGGAGTACCTCCCGCCACCGAAAGCTGCGGCAAGCCTTAGAGCAAGTTTCCAAGACCCATTAGCGAAAACTATGAGCGTTATGTCTCGATGAAGTTGTCCCTGACTGTCTTTGTAGACTTTGCCCAAACGCCGCACCAAATGGCAAGAGCCTGCCCATCGACCGGTCAACTTCACGCCGCCGCCAGATATCGTGACTTCGTCTGTTTTGACATGAACCGTATCCAGTAACGAATTCTGCGAGGCTTTGTGGCGGATCTTGAAGTCTGGCACAATGCAGTTCGTGCTTCTGTTCCCAGCAGCGCTCTGAACAGTAATGACCGGGGGTAGGAAGATCCAGCGATGATGACCTTGACGGATAGCTTCTTCCCACCAAAGACCCCATACATTATCCCGTCCAGTAACAACTCCAGGTTGTATGACGACCCCTGATGCAGCCATGGCGCCATAGATCTCGTCATCAGGAAAAGAAGCTGTGCGATTGCCCAGAAGCTCCATAATCCGCGTAGAATCGATCTTCTTGGCACGAGCACCTACCATACCAGAATAGAATTCATAAAGCTTTGAATACTTCCCACCAATTGCCTCATGGATATCAAAAACATCACACAGATCAGGCAATGCTGTGAACAAAGCATCGTCGATTTGAAGGCACACATCGCCTTTCCCGACCCACACAACCCGTCGAGCTAGGATATATTCTTGTAAGGTCCAGATTCGATCTGCCCAACGAGTCCTGGTAAATGATTCGAGACAATCCATGCCTTCGATGATCTTCTGCCGCCCTTCACCGTATTTCCAATAGTACGACATCGACTCTGTATACTCTTCTTCCATAGATATTGCAACAGCCTCATCCAGGTCCTTGTTGAGTTCATCCAGATAATTTTGTGTTATCCCAAATTCGCAGGTAGTGACAATGATTACTGCATGGGCATTCCCGTAAATATCGCCCATGAGAGGGATCTGGCGCTGCTTGTCCTCTTCGTCCGTTTGATCGATGCAGATGGTGTCAATCCAGATATACTTAATTTCGGGAAATAACGAACGTACTGAGGCCTGGATCATGGCTCCGCCTAAAGTGTCTTTGTAGTGGGTATTGATGGCAAACATGTTATCCGACCAGGCATGAGAGGTTGCCAGGTAGGGAGGCATGGCATTGACTGCATACGGCTCAAGTGCCCCAGAATCCATGTGTATCAACCTAGTCCGAGTCATCTTGACTTATACTCCACTCAAGTATCAAATAGATGTGTTTAAATGAATCTCAACGTGGGAAATGCGACGAAACGGCTGCAGCTGAGATTGGTCGCCGCAGAGCTGAGGCAACAATAAGGTCCGCAAACTGATTATAGTCCGCTGCTTGAAGCCTTCCAAGGAGGAAAAGTGTCATACTGAATCTAAGAGCATCTTTTAAGAACTTGACTTGAGGTGCCAATGTCTCAGACCTCAGCTGAAGAGCTGTCCTGTGGCGAAACGCCTTCCTGCTTTAGAATGCATATTCTGCCTAGAATTGGAATATCCCAACTTCATTGAGAAAACATCAGTATTGAGCAGATGAGCTTTGCGATAAAAATATCGGGACTTGAAGATCTTCTATAATGAGAGTTTTCGTTTCATAAGATGGTGTTGAACGTTGGAGGTGAGGAAGAGCTTCGACCAATGAAATCTCGCCAAGCCCTCCGCCCTTGAATCCGGGGCTTCAACGTCAACCTCAATCCCAAACCACACCACCGAAATCCACGACCTCTACGCCATCATGCGCCCAACACTTCTCAGAATGGCGGGCCACGGCAAATCGCGTACGCCAATTATCCTTTCCCTTCTCAATCCATAAGCTAACAACCGCCCACAGCCCTTGCGCTCGACCCGGCGTTGGTCAAATACAACAGTTCGTTCTCCCCTCGATCTCGACTTGGATATAGGGTTGAGGAGGATCGTGCTAACGGCGATGGGCAGATATGATGGTGAACCGACACAAGTACTTCAGATGGACGGGCCGGACGGCGAGTATCACGTTCACGTATATGGTGGTGATCCCGGCGATCATTGGGTATTGGGGTTATATTACTGATGTAAGAATGCGTTGGATTGAGGATGAAGGTGTGCATGAAAGCTGACGGGGTGACAGGGCAAGTGGGACCTTAGAGGGAAGCGGAGGGGCGATACGATTGTTGAGTTCTGAGGAGGGGTTTGATGCGATGGGGGTCAGGAAAGGAACGGTGTACATATGTGGAAGGAAGACCATTAAGACGTCTAACCGAATCGAGAGAGAATCGAAGGATTGAGCGACCAATTGATATTGCAGTGAAATAAAGCTCTAGGAAACTTATGAGGAGGGAAGAGGTTAGCTTGTGCCGCACACTCGAAGGTCCATTTAGTCCCTATCCAGGTTCGTATATTCATGTTGTGACTCGGGGTCGAGTACTTCGAACGCAGATTTCTATCATGGTATCATCATTTTCGCATCTCTCAATATCTTCCCCGTCCGCCCCCAAATCCTCCACCAAATCCTCTACCCCTGCCACCAGATGGCCCCTCAGGTACTCTCTCACCCCTCCTCCACTCACCACTCGGCACATTTCCCTGCCCAAAGCTCCCGCCTCCTCTCATTCCCCCTCTACCTCTATATCCACCACCAAACCCATTCTCTCTTGGCCCCCCAAATCCTCCTCTGCCTCCAAAATCACTGCCCATCTGCGACCTCCCCCCAAATCCTCCACCCCTCGCAGGTGCCCCCGCCGGCGGTGGCGCAACACTTCCATTCGCCAGCGGCGGCAATATAGCACACGCAACATAATCCCCAATCACAAACCTCGCATCCTGCAGCGTCTTGCTCGGCTCTCCACCTAACGGGCCATCCATCCTCCCACCAGCCACGATACCCGCCTCCTCCTCATCAGGCAGGATCCCCGGTCCTCCGTCCCCAAGAACCACACTGCCTAACTCTTTCATGATAAATCTTCCGGGTCCGGTGCCGGGGCCTGGGTTCCGTGTGTCGGGGAATATGAGACGGAAGGCGAGGCGCGTGCCGATTGCTGGGTCTGGGAGCAGGTCGGGGAGGGTCGAGGTTAGGAGGTGGGAAAGCTCGCGGAGGGTGCAGGTGGGCCAGGTGTAGATTTGAAGATGTGGTGGGAGGTCGGAGGAGGGCGTGAACTCGTCGAGTCTGTATCAATTATTAGTATTGAGTGGATTTGGAGACGA
Organism: Lachnum nothofagi; assembly: GCA_003988875.1. Lineage (NCBI taxonomy): Eukaryota > Fungi > Ascomycota > Leotiomycetes > Helotiales > Lachnaceae > Lachnum > Lachnum nothofagi. Next base: position 713,933 of record QYSG01013334.1, read on the forward strand.
GGCTAAGGGTTTATTTACCTGTGAAAGCCACCACTTCTGTAGAATAGCTTGACATGGAAGGGGGTGGTTTGTTGGCGATCGACTTTGCCCGGTGGAGCTGCCATGATGGAAGAGTATTTGAGTATAAGGTTTTCGAGCTTATGGGGGCATGGTTTGGGGAGTGGAATGCGTGAAGGGGCCCGGCGCAAGATGGGCTTCGAGGCTCGAGGGTTGCCCCACGCCAAGCATTTTTATTTCAACCTCGTCCGACAAGGCTACCTTCCTTTACCTTTCATTCGCAACTGCCTTTCAGACTCGAAGCAACTTCCCAACTACATAGCAGCACCAAAAACTCACTTTCGAATTTGTCTCACAAATTTACGCTAGGTGTCACGTCTACCTAAAGCAGCTGCGACATCAGCAGTGCGCCGACGAAACCGCCTCCCGCAGCTCACCAACCCATCGCAACCATGGACTTCGCCTCCCTAATGTCCAACGCGATGGCCAAATCGCAACCAACATCATCCAACCGCTCTCAAAAATACCAAAAGCGCTCCGAGGTCGAAGCAGAGCGACAAGCGCAATACCTCGCCGACCAGCGCAAGCTCGAAGAAGAGAAAGCCGCCAAGCTCTCCAAGAAGCGACAGCGCGAAGAAGAGGAAGCGGAGGCGAATAGACTGAGAGAGGAGAAACGTAGGAAGCTTGCGGAGGAGAGTAAGCGCCGGCGAGAAGAGCAGGAGGTTGAGCAGGAGAGAGCACGTAGAAAGAGGCTGGGATTGCCGGAGCTGGTGGAGGAGGAGTGTGTGGAGGAGGTTGGGGAAGATGATATTTCTGATGAGGAGCTGGTGGAGAAGCTGAGGGAGATGGGACAGCCTGCCAACTTGTTTGGGGAGTCACATAAGCAGAGACTGAGGAGGTTTAGGAAGTTGGGTGTGGTTATGACGACGGGACCTATTCCGACTAGCCTGGAGCTGGTGGAGGAGAAGGATATGAAGGTCGATACTGTGCCAAAAGATGCAGAGGGGAAGAAATTCTTATTTAGGCAACTGGCGAGTTACTTTACGATGGTATTGAAGCAGTGGGAAGAGGCGCTAGATAAGGAAAAGAGAGATACGTTTGCCAGTAAGGCGGCGTATAACGCTATGGTGCAGAGCAAGGAGAATATGACACCAGTAAGTCCAATCTTCTTCATGAACGAATTTAGCTAACATTAAGCAGCTCTTTCGCAAATTCGAGAAAGGCGACCTCGACGAAGGTGTTCTCGAGCCAGTCGTCGAAATCGTCAAAGCAGCCCAGGAACGACGTTATGTCGATGCAAACGATGGTTATCTAAGACTCAGTATCGGCAAAGCGGCCTGGCCTATTGGGGTTACTATGGTCGGTATCCATGAGCGTAGTGCTCGAGAGAAGCTGCATGAGAGTGACAAGGGGCATGTCATGGGAGATGAAGTCACGCGAAAGTTCTTGCAGAGCATCAAGAGGTGCTTGAGCTTCGCACAAGTTAGGTGGCCCCCGGAGGATATCAGGCAACTAATGGGTTGAGAATGCTGCTGAAAAGATAAACTTGAAAACTTTGCAGAAGTGCCATACAACTTCTATGGGATCTTCTGCGCAGCATAGGGGAAACTATCCTTCACCACCAGTCACCTTTAATATCATGTGGCAGTGTGGTCTCTCTCCGCCGAAAGCGAAGCTCTTTCCGAGTCCGTCAGCTTTTGTGGCCCCTCCCCTTCGCCAAATGGAGCATATTTATCAATCAAGTAATACATATCATCGTAAGCCCTATCTCAATCATCAGCTCTAGTCCCGAGGCAGCACCGGAGCGGAAAGCACTTACGTCTGCCGAACCGCTTTCCCCTGCATTTTATGGTTGACCGAGTATATGACGTTGAAGTATACGCAATACATTCTATTTCTATCATCCCACTCTTCCTTTGGCTCACTGGGTCCATAGTGCCTTAGATACGTCCTCGTATACACTTTGTTATGGATCTTGTTGTAATTGCATCTCCAGTCCCCGATCTCCATCTCGTTATGGGCATAGAAAGACGCTGCATCGTATATATAGATGTCCCCTGTTTCGTACTCAGTACCTGTGTTGCCTTCCCATAGATCTCCATGAATAAGGCACGGCTTGACGCTGCGTCCGTCTCTCTCAAGGTTGCCAATGAGACGTGGGATGACCTGGGAAATAACTCTCTTTTCTAGTGTATCCAGTTCTGGCCAAGGCCCGTTGGTCTTAAAATCGAGGTCTATGGCGAATTGTAAGAGCTTTGTGAAGAACGCCGTCCAGCTGCTTTCCCATGCTGTGGCCTGAGGGCTGCGTCCTTGAAATGTCGTGATGTGGAAGCCGAATTTGCCAGTGGGTGAGACGCTATTGCGGTGAAGCTGAGCGAGTTTAAAGCATAATTGATTTGGGTCTGGCACTCGATCGCTCATTTCAATGAATTGCGAGAGGAAAAAATACGTTTCTGGATGTATGCTTCGATACTTGCCCCAGGCATGTGGCTTTGGAACGAAATTTGTCATGGTTTCGTAGAGTGCCGTCATGGCATTGAATTCCGCTTCCATTGCGAGGAGACCACGCTCACCAGCTTCGTATTTCAAGAAGTATTTTTCCCGTGTGCCATCTGGTAGCTCGATGTTGAGACGAGCGGATGGTGTCCATCCAGAAGTTCCATTCTGAGCAGCAGAAAGGAATTTGGTTCCCTCTGGAAATTGGGATATGATACTTCCGTCGAGAAGAAAGTCTCCTGAAATTAAGAGGCTGGGTGGGTTTGTTTCCCTGGAGCCCTGCCCTTCCATTTTGTCCATATCAATGGGATCGCGATTCTGGTCCTAGAGGGCTGAAAATAGTACGGAGAAATGAGCGTACGGTAAAGAAGCTTGAGCCTGTCAATACAGCGACACTAGAGTGCTACTAATTATATTATCAAAAGCTGAAGATGAATTCTAAGAACCATTGCGGAACCAAAACTCAGGGATTCTGTAGGCGCGCGCATGCTGCAGCCCCGACTGAAGGCCAGCGCTTGCAAGATGTAACCTCACCAGTATCTTCAGCTGCACCAAGTGAGCAAGCTTGCAGCTTTCAAGGTCTATGTTCACTCAATAGCATACTCAAACAAGCAACATACTTAGCCTCGAGCGCTGGACTGGACGTTGGATTTGCCGCAGGGATTCTAGATCCTTGAGGAGAGCACCACTTGGATGTCAGCTCGAAATCTGCTTGCCAACCACCGGAAAAGTTCCCGTATCGTTGATAATTCCAAGCACATGGTGCCGTATGCCTTCTGTAAGGCTGTGTGAGATTGGGGGCAAGAGCCTTTGCCGCCGCGAGGAGCGTGTCAATCGAGAAGTGTCATGAGCTAGCACATCCCCAACAGCGTCCCGAGCCGCCTTGGCCGTAATTTGACAATAATGGTATGGCAACTCCAACTCCTTTAACGATATCGAAAAACTGACGAGATAGAAAAGCTTAGGCGACTGCGGGCGCGTAGGAAGAATAGAAATGAAGCGCGATCCGACCCTCCGACCCCACCGATAACCACAGACCAAGCCCTTTCTCAGCGATCCTCCGACGATGGCAATACGAAGAAGACGCAAATACCTCTACGGCAGGAGACCGGTCGTGAATCATCACGACTAGGTCCAGCCTCAACCTACCGGGGGAGAAGCCCCTCTCCGGATCCACAAGCCAATGCCATCGGGCTCCACGTCGTTCATAAACCGCAGTCAGCTGCACCGCTCGATATCATATTCGTTCATGGTTTGGGAGGTGGTAGTCGGAGGACGTGGTCAAAGAATCATGATCCGGTCCTTTTTTGGCCTGGCCTCTGGCTTCCGTTTGAAGCAGATATTGGGAAGGCGCGAATACTGAGCTTTGGGTACAATGCTAGCTTCCGAGCTGGAGCGCCGAAAAGCACTGCCAATATAGGGGACTTTGCCAAAGAGTTACTGTTTGAAATGAAGTTTGGAAAGGATGACAATGGCGAAGACCTCGGCATGGGCAAGGTTCCCATCATTTTTGTCGTGCATTCCATGGGAGGTCTGGTCGTAAAGAAGGCCTACCTGCTGGGTCAGAACGATGAGCAATACCAGAATATCGTTCACTCGATTTCGGCAATCATGTTCCTTGCTACCCCTCATAGGGGAACAAATCTTGCTGAGATTCTCAGTAGAGTCCTCACGGTTTCTTTTCAGTCACCAAGGAGCTTTATTGCCGACTTGAACAAGAGCTCACCGGCTTTGGAAGAGCTCAATGAGCAATTTCGACACGTTGCCCCCAAACTCTCAATCGTATCATTCTACGAAACGCTTGCTACATCTGTTGGACCAAAGAAAATTATGGTACTCGAAAAAGATTCATCAATTCTTGGATACCCGAAGGAAATGTCGCGTGCTCTCAATGCAGATCACCACGACGTGTGCAAGTATTTAAGTCCAGACGACTCAAACTACATAAGTGTGAGGAACACACTGAAGTCTCTTGTCAATCGTTTTCGTCCTAGAGGACTCAACGCATTGCGTACGCTAGATGCAGAGGAGACCAAGAATATTGCAGGTCTGCTCGGGCCTTCTTCTACCCCAGAGGATGATTTGAATTCGTTCAGGAGGCGGTGGATGCCAGGCACCTGCGAATGGTTGCTCCAAAATCCAGAAATACGATCGTGGTTGCGAGAAACCCCAGAGTCGCATATTGTCTGGCTCTCCGCACCTCCAGCTACCGGAAAATCTATCTTGGCAACACATATTATCAAACACCTTATTGACTCCGGCTTAGGGTGTCAGTATTACTATTTCAAGTTTAGTGACCAGAAGAAACGGTCGCAGAGTGCTCTTCTCACGTCCCTTGCGTTTCAATTAGCTAAGATTAATCCTGATTTCAGAAGAAGCTTGCTGGAACTTTCGGGAGAAGGTATACGACTAGAGAAGGCCGACCCTATCATTGTATGGCAGAGACTGTTTGAATCTGTTCTTTTCGAAATGGAAGCGTCTCAACCTCTCTTCTGGGTCATTGATGCTTTAGACGAATCAGAAGCACCAAAAGTGCTTCTCGATATGCTGCGAAGTCTCTCAAGTTCACAGACACCGATCCGTGTCCTTATAGTTAGCCGGAAAACGGAACCAATATCTCTAGCGATCGATCGCCTTTCGGCAGCTGTATCTCTCAATTGTATCGAAAGCGCCGGACATGGGCACAACTTGAGCGATATACTCAAATATGTGGAGACGGAAACACAGCACTTGCGTGGCAGTCCTGAACTCAGGCAACGCGTTGTACAAAAGGTCACGGACCGTGCCATGGGAAACTTTCTATGGGTTCGCCTAGTTCTTGAGGAGATCCTTGGGTGTCATTCAGAGGAGGCCATCCAGGAAACTATAGACGAAGTGCCAGGCGACATGACTGCTTTGTATGTGCGCATGGAGTTGGGAATCCTGAACAGCCCTCGGAAATCTAACAGGTTTCTGGCTAAGACCATACTGCAGTGGATTACTTGTGCTAATCGCGCCCTAAGTCTCGAGGAGTTAGCACAAGCCCTCAGCCCTCACTTTCCCGAATTCCTCGACTTCAAGAGGACAGTCCAAGATGTATGTGGTCAGTTTGTTCTTATTGATAAGGGGGAGCATGTGGGGTTGGTACATCAGACTGCTCGCGATTATTTGATCACATCCAGCAGCGAAATTGGTATCAATACCAAGGAAAGTCATACACAGCTGTTCTACAGAACCATTTCAAGTCTGCTGGACCCAAATCTTCGAGCTCAACTTACCAAAGGACAGCTTAGTGCGAATCCTTTCATATTTTATGCTGCTACAGCGTGGCCGTACCATCTTCGACATGCCGGCGTAGCATCAGACACAGCTCTAGACTTGATTGTGGAGTTCTTTAGTGGTACCGCTGGACTCGCCTGGATCCAGTCACTTGCTCTCATTCGCCAGTTAGAAATACTTGTCAAAACCGCCAAGACCCTCACCAAGTTTGCCAACAATGTTCGCAGGTTCAATGCCTCCAAGAATCCCTTACTGCATCGACTTTCAGACCTAGAGCTCTTAGATAAGTGGAGCATCGATCTCGTTAAGATTGTCGGCAAATTTAGTCAGTACTTAGTCTTTGAGCCAACGGCGATATATAAGCTGGTTCCGTCCTTTTGTCCCGAATCCTCAGCTATTCACGGACAATTCTACAAGTCCGAATCCGCAGGTGTCGTGATCTCTGGTATTCAAAACTTGTCTTGGAGCGATAATTTGGCAAAGATCAACATACCAAATAGCGAACAAGCCTGGAAGATTGCCTGTTCTGGCCAATATATCGCCGTCCTTACTTTCGCTGGCGCCACCTTTATCTGGAACTCAAATAATTTCGCCGATGTATGTTCTCTGCGTCATCTGGAACCAGTAACTGCTATTTGTTTCAATAAAAACGGGAATAAATTCATTACCTATGGATTGAGAAGCACAAAGCTATGGTCCCTCCCTTCTGGACATTTACTCTCAACTACACCAAACCACCCTGATGTTAAAGCTCTCGCGGTTGTCTTTGCTGGGAACGATAGGTTAATCCTAGCAGGCTGTGACGACAACAAATTACGGCGTATTTTCGCAGATGACTTCTCCAGCGGCTGGGACATTCTGGACATGGATATTTCCAAGGACAATTCTCGCATTGATGGTGCAGTTTTAGGCTCGCCTATGTGTCTAGCATTCAATGGAGATGCATCTCAAGTCGGTGTCTCTTATAGAGGATCGCCTCTTTCTGTCTGGGAGGTAAACGAACGACGCTTTCTGGGCAGATGCAGAAGAGCAAAGGCCTTCGGGAGCGACCAAGCTCAATCCTTAAGAAACTGGTTTGCTGTAGATCGGTTTACCTGGAATCCAATGACCAGCCATGTCATTGGCATCTACAAAGATGGTTGCATTTTCAAATGGCACCCTGTCACAGAAGAAAATCACGAGGTGCAATCGGCTGCTGATGAAGTCGCAGCTAGTCCGGATGGGAAACTTTTTGTAACGAGTGACAGTAACGGAACTGTCAAAGTTTGGAACTTCACATACTTCACAGTCATCTATCAGCTCGCTTCCAGCGACCTCGTTACAGGACTAGTCTTTAGTCCTGATTGCCGTCGGTTCTACGACGTTCGGGGTTCATCTCTCAATGCTTGGGAGTCTAACAGCCTCATTCGATTTTCTGAATCCGAGGAGTCATTGAGTGACACGGCTAGCGAGGGACCTTCCCAAGCGGCCCAGTCTCAAGCCTCAGAAGCCTTTCTTCAACAATTTGAAGCTATTACTGCTATGGCTACAAATAGAGAAAACATGTATTGTGCTGGCAATGAAGAAGGGGTAGTTGAACTGTTTGATTCCCATACCGGAAACAGCTTCGAGCTTCTTCGCTTCTTGAACTTCTTAAGTGTTAGCCATCTAGCGTGGGGGATAGACGGCAGGCATCTCGCCGTCGCTGATTTAGGTGGAGAAATCATGATCAGATGTCTCTCGGGCGATGGACCTCCGGATACAATGGAGGTGAAAATATTTCCTCAGCCAAAAGTGCGTCTCGAGGAAATAGCTATACACCAACTGTTGTTCAGCAACGACTCAAGGTCGCTCTTGGTCGTAAGCGAGGATCTCGGCCAATCTGTCTTGGTTGATACTGGAGATTTGGAATTTTCGGCAAAAATCCACAGCGCTTCAGCACGAAAGTGGATCAATCACCCAACTAGAAGTGATCTGATAATTGGAATTGGTTCCGATGATATAAAACTACTTCATTGGGAAGATTTCAAGGAGTTTGCGTGCCTAGATTTCATGGATGGCTCACCGCGACTTGACTCAGAAACCACTCTTGTCCCGAAAGCTCATGATATTGATCAAACATCACTTCAGCCAGATACTGAAGGAAGATCGACCTCATCTGTCAGTAAAGCCACATTTACACATGATGGGAAGCATCTTCTGGTTCAGATCAGAGACTGCACCTTGCAAGGCAAAATTTCAAAGCGTGTCCTCGTTTGGGATACTTCCGGTTTTGAGGCCGTAGAGAATAACAACTTCACTGGGCCCCTCATCAGTATCTACATTCCACCTCAAATCGTCGCAGACGTCGATATACCATTAGGAGTCTTAGATGACTCAAGGCTCGTTTTCCTTGACCAAGACCTCTGGCTTTGTACTTATAAGCTTCGAACCAACTTCAACAATGGTTCCCTTCAACGCCACTACTTCATACCTCGTGATTGGATGAGTAGTGATGGGTCGGACTTGTGTTGCATGATGCGAGATGGCACATTGTTATGCCCACGAGACGACAAGGTGGCAGTGATCCGGAGCGACCTTGGTAGAGAAGGTTTCTAGCGCTTGCTACATGACAGTTTCTTTGCATGGCAAGATTTCTCTATATTATATATATTGTTCATATGGGAAATTGTGCTTTCATTAGATGATGAAACTAAACCCTAGAATCAGAATGGGCAAGCTTCAAGTATTCTTAGGTCGGCAGATGGCGGCACAGCAGGAACGCTGACCAGATCTCACCGTTCGAATTTGCAAGTCCACAAGGATCTCTTAGAATCTTTCTCCGTTAACATCTTTGCAAGTATTTTGCTGTATGTACTATCACATGATTTGACAATGCTGGCAAGTATACAATCGTCCCTATTGGCTCAGTCCCCTTACAAATCTCCCCGCGCATATATTTATCTACCCCGCACATGTTGGCTTGGTTGTTTGCTTGTTGTTCTAGCTCAAGTTATTTTTGTGGCTTTCAAAGAGCGATGCCAGAAAAGTCTCAATCTATACCTGACGCCAGGCGAGAGCAAGCTATAAAGCTAGATGGAGATATCGCTCCCATCTCATCAACTCCGGTGGCTGAGAAGGCATTATCAGACTTAGCTCCCACCCAGGCTCTATACACGACTTTCACTCGTCAAGAAAAACGTCTGCTCACATTACTTCTTGGCCTCGCCACAGTCACAAGCCCTTTGACAGCCACGATATACTTCCCGTTACTCCCATTACTCAGAGAACATTTCCACACGTCTGCGCAAGCTATCAATCTCACCCTCACAATCTATATCATCTTCCAAGCGCTGTCTCCAGCTATATTTGGGCCTCTTTCCGATTCATTAGGCAGAAGACCCGTCTACATGTTGACCCTCTCACTGTATGTTGCTGGGAATATCGGGCTAGCAGCCAACAAAAATAATTATGAAGTCTTGCTAGGACTGCGGGCACTCCAGTCACTGGGGGCTAGTGCTGCATACGCTGTAAGCTATGGGGTTGTGGCTGACGTCTGCGTTCCGAGCGAGCGTGGGAGTATGATTGGGCCTGTGTCCATGGCTCTGAATCTCGGAGCTTGCATTGGGCCTGTAGTTGGAGGGTGGGTGGCATACCAGAGCGGAGGCTTTGAATGGGTCTTCTACTCCCTTGTCATCATGGGAGCAATCCTACTATTTGCTGTTGCTTCATTCCTGCCAGAGACTGCACGAAGTATTGTTGGCAATGGCAGTAAGCGGCGGGGTCAAATTTGGTGGGAAGAGAGCTGGTGGAGTCTGGCTAGAAGACGGATCCAGGAACATCATGAAAAATCTAGGGCGCGCAAATTTCCAGAGCGCCGGGAAAGAAGTTGCGGAACTCCAAACTTCCTCGACAGATTCCGATTAAAGAATCCTCTCGCGTGTCTTCGCATAATCTTTCATTACGATACCTTTCTTGCCCTTTACATGCATGGTTCATTCTACGTCGTTGATTACAGCCTCGTCGCCGCTGTTCCGGATATCTACAATAATATATACGGCTTCAATGAACTCCAAATTGGATTGTCATATCTTCCTCGAGGGGCAGGGATCATAATAGGAGGATACTGCAATGGCAGGCTGATGGATTACAGCTACAAATATACAGCCAAGAGGATTGGTTGGGCCATCAATCGAGAATCTGGAGATGACTTGAAAGATTTCCCAATCGAACGAGCCAGATCTAGAGGTTCACTTGTGCTCTTGGCCATATCAACTGCAACACTAGTGGGATATGGATGGGCTGTTGCCAAGCAGGTTCATGTCTCAATTCCCCTAATCCTACAATTTATACAAGGGTTCTGGGGAACTTGTTTCTATACTATGTTCAACACACTTCTTGTTGATATTTTTCCAGAGAGTCCAAGCACAGCGGCAGCAGCAGCAAGCATTTGTCGCTGTACAATGGCAGCTACTGGCGTAGCAATACTTCAGCCGTTACTTGATGCCACTGGTATAGGATGGTACTTCACGGTCCTGGCATTTTGGAGCGGTGGATTTGGGTTCGTTGCTGTGGTGCTAATAGGAACTAAAAGTATGGCTTGGAGGCAATCAAGGCTTGCCAAAGAAAATAAGATACCAGTTGGAAGTTGATAGAACAATTCGAGACTAATGCACTAGTTGAACCTGCCCTAATTAAGTGGTAGATTTGCATGGGCTCATTGTCCATGATGTTGTGAAAGATATCCCTTTGTATTCTCGTCCCTCTCGCATCAACCTGCCAGCAATAGACCCGTGTCCTTTCGAAGACTAAATATATGTAGTCGAGAAGTCTGCAAGCCCCACGCGATATGGGTCGGTATTGGTCATGGCCAAGCATAACATACTTGATACAGTTTCGAGATTTGCTCCTTCGAAGATGCAATCTAACAGCGGTCTTGTCTGACAGCAAGTCAGCACATGGCAGCAAATTCCAACACGCAGCCGCAGATGCAAAGTTTTCTCAAGAATAGTTCCCAAGCAGCTTGACAGTAACCATCGGAAATATCACAAAGTCTACTAGCGCAAGGCAACAAGGCACTCACCTGAACTCCATGTTGTTTGGACCAATGCCCATTATAGAGACAGGGAGTAAATTTGAGTATGAAGAGGTTAAGTACAAACCAGGACGGGTGGCGTCCTCAAGGACTCGCTAAGCGACTATAGCCACCAACAATGTTAACTGCATCACAAGTCGTCAAACCGTACCATCCTCAGCCCTTACTCATACCCGGAAGATATGCACAGGTCGAAGAAATCGACCTCCTAAATCCATTCATCACTCCACACTGCAAGCCAGGTGTCACAGAAATCACAGTGAGAGCAAGGTCATGAGCAGCGACGAGATAATCATCGCTCCTACCCCTCCAAACCAAGCCCCTGCCGTAAAGGTCCTCATCTAAAAGCCGAGTACGGATAATAATGAGCTCCGAAGATGAAAGGGCGAGCGAATGAAAGAACGGAAAGATTTGACAACAACACTCTAAATGGCAGCAACTTCAGCAACTTCAGCCACTTTCCTAAGTAACTAGCATCCTGAAGATTTTACCCTTTCAAAATCAGTACCATCTACTCTTTAGAAGGCACCGAGCAATATTGAAGTAGCCAGCTTGTCAGACGAACCGCATGAGCTTATTGAGTGCTTTTACTTTCACTGATGCTGAAAGAATGTCTGAAAGATGATGGCTTTCGTACACTCTCGTCCCGTGAACTCCATCCTGCCACTTGACTCTCTCTCCCCACCCCTCTCCTAACAAGGAAAGTACAACCATATAATCAAGTCTATAAAGCTTACCCTCTCAGCCTTCAAGATCACTAAGGAAATGATAATGATCCGTGAGGCAAGAATGAGCGTGGAGCCGGAGTCCTGAACGGCTCTACACATCTCTCTCGGCGGAGTTGTAAATTCGTGGCGCACTTTTGCTCTTCGACTGATGCTCGCATATGGAGGGTGAAATGAATGGATGCATGGATGAATGAATGAACGAACGAACAAAAGGATTGACAGCAAACAACGGAAAAGATCCGATGGTACTTCCAATTTCCAGCTCCAAAAAATCTCATCCCACAACAGTGCTTCTGCTCTCGCCCAGGTCCATCTCGAAGCAGTGTACTAGACAACGGCAGCGACGCGCTTGCTCAAAGGGCACAAGCATAATGATGATCTGGATTTCGGCAGTCGATATTTGATCTCATTCTTCTAAGAGTGAGAAAGATTTTATAGTAGTAGACAGAGGATCGAAGGGACTCGGTAGTGAATTGCCCATCTGTAGAGGTCCCACTTGGGAAAGCGCATCCAAGAATCAAGTTTCGCCAGGCCAGAACATCTCCTGTCTGATTGATTATTTGAATATGTATATAATCTTTAACTTCTCTTTTCAACTCCAGTAGCAAAACGCACGGCAAGCAATCCCCTAAAGCAGCTAATATCTTACATATCGATACGAGACATACCAATACAATACAGCCATTTCCCGGTTCCCCTCGTACTCCCCGCGCAATCTTCCCATCACTCCAAACGCCAAGTCCAATCTTATAATACACATGCACTTTTTTTGAGGTTATTTCTTCTTGCCCCTAGCATTAACCTCGCCCTTCTCGCCGATCCCCAACGTGATGCGGCAATCAGGACAATACCACTTCGTAGTGCGGGGTGGGATGTCAGAGAGGCTTACACATTCGAGGTGGAACCATTCTTTCTCGCACTGTTTTCTCATCAGTCTCCTTCTCCAAACACCACTACGCAGCCTTTCAATTTGAGTAGAATTTGAACGAGAAACAAGGGGAAGGGTGAAAACGTACATCCGGATTCTCACACCCAATCATCGTCCCAAAGCTCACCCGATTACACAGACAATACCGCGGCTCATTCGGATCGATAATATTGCCCTCATCATCGATCTCATCAAAAACCTCGGCCTCGGCCTCGGCCGCCTTCTTCCCCTTCTTACGGGTCGCCGCGCTCCGCTTGCCGACACTAACAGCAGTGGAGTCTTCGCTTCCCTTCGTGACGACGCCAGGCGCAGGACGCTTAGTCCGCTTGGAGGGCTGGCGAGGCTCGGGCGCAGGCGTGTTGCGCGCGGTGGAGGCGCGGCGTGGGCGGTCGATGGATGCTGTTGCGGTGGTGCTGATGTCGCGCTCCATGCTCGCGGCCTTACTGCGAGAGGATGTTGGGCGCTTAGCCGGAAGCTCCGCTGCTGGGGTCGCGGCCTTGGAGCCTCTGCGGGGACGGTCGGTGGTTGCTGAGGTAGGCGTGTTGGGATTGTTGTCTTTCCTAGCGCTCTTCTTAGGAGCTTTGAGCGGTGGGAGGATAGGCGTCGAGGACTTTTTAGTAGGGGATACAACTGGAAGAGGCACAATTAGCGACTCCGTCGGGGTCTCACCAGCAGACGCTGGGACAGGAGCCGACTCACCAGCAGATGGAGGCGCTACCTCCGACGCTGGTGTTGCCTGCTTCGCGGCTATGGGAAGAGGCGCAGGGACGGGGGTCTCTGTCTTACTCCTCTTTAATAAAGGTCTCGGCTTAGCCGCCGACTCTGTGACCTGTCCTGGCTCAAGATCACCTGAGGCAGGAGCCTCAGATTCTCTCTTGCGCTTCCTAGCACTAGCCGCTGGCTTCCTGCTCGGCGTCTTTGCGTTGGCAGGATCAATTTCCTTGTTGGCGTTGGGAGTGAACAAATTCTCCATCGCTTTCGACAGGAGGGCGGCGTTCTTGCGACTAGCTTCAACAAGGGTCGCTTCTCCTTGCTGCATCTCCTTCTCTCGTTCCTTCTCCATCTGTATCCTCTTCAATTTCTTTGCTTCGTTGAGCTTCATGCCACGATTGACGAGGCTCCCGTCACCCAGATCTTTGGTCGCAGCTTCGACACTAAGTTGACCTGGAGCAAGAATTGCATCCTTGTCAATGGCGCCTTCAACGAGCTGATCAGGAGTCTCAATGCTCTCGCCATTTTCTTCAGCCGCTTTCTTAGCAGCAAGGTAAGCTTCCATGCCACGGCCCCTCTCCTTCAATTCTCTCTTGATCATAGTATCGCTCGGCACCCACACCGCATTTTTCTTCATCTTTTTACGAAGAAGACCAAGCTCGTAGTCACTAAGCGCGAGCCATGGCAATTCCTTGCTTCCCGGAACAGCATCATCTGGGGGAGGATTAAGAAGTCTCAGAGCATTACTTGTAGATATGCCAGCGACAGAACTATGAACATTCGTACCGTGTCCAGGGAGGCGGTCTTCGCGAGGAGGCTTAGGAGGTCTTTCCTTCCTCATCTTAGGGACCTTCAGCCTGATCTTCTGCGTGGGCTGGATGCTGCGCGTGGGCGTCTCTCTTGGCGTAACAAAGTTATCTTCCTCCGACTCCGAGCTCTCAGAGCTATAACTCTCATAATCAAGCTCATACGGCGCTAGCACCTCCCCCGGGACCGTAATCCTCGGCGCTCTGTGTTTGTGGACCTTGGGCACATTCGTATCTGCTCCAGAGTTACCAACTCGTAATGTAATCTTCGGTGCGCGGCTGACGACTGGCGATTTGGCCTTTTGTGGTACGGGGGAGGGGTCTCGAGAGGCAGGGTAGTTGTCGGCGATGGATACTAGCTTAGCATGTATATTCTTGATGCGCATATAATGCCTCTCCGCATTCTCAACCATGCGACGGGCCTCCGCATAGCTCGCTGTGCGCGCGTCCACCGCCTCTGCAAGGTTCTCCGAGATCTCCTTGCGGAGCTTCGTGGGATCTGGCTTGTCTTCTCCGGCCGGCAGATCCGGTAACTTGCCGTACGACTTCGTGAGCTCGTGAACCTGGACAGAGGCAGCGGTGTAAGTAGCGTCGAGGTTGCCGATGAGTGTGAGGGAGCGGATCATGTCGGAGGGTAGGTACTCTGTGAAGTCGAGGAAGTCGGTGACGGTGGCCTGCGCGTCGGGGTCGGTGGGCAGGTCGGCGATGTCCATGCCATTGTTCATGCTCTGGATGGCTTCTGCGAGCTTGCCTTTGTTGCGCCGCGAGCTGGGGGACGTGGACTGTAAGGGTACATCTGGATCGAGAGGTTCGGCGGGCGCCATGGTGGGCGCGGTGGTGTTGGTGGAGGGCAGCTTGATGCGACAGCTGATGATGCCGCTACCGTCGAGCCATCTGCAATGCGCACACGTAGAGATGATCAGTATGAGTCCGTAGTGTACAGTATTTTTTTGCTACGATGCCCACAATGACGCGAGGTCGGCAGCAAACGCGACTGCGCTGTGGATAGCGGCTGCCCTGCGCAAAATCCCTGCGTGACTAGCGGAGCGGCTCTGCTCCCTGCGCTGCCTGAGAAATCGTCGCGATGTTCTGCCGGGGGAAGGTGCACGTGAAGAGTGGAGAAAGAAATGGGGAGTGGAGAAATGGGGGAAGCGCGCGTTCGTTGCTTACCGTCGAGAACCGTCCGTCGCCATCTTCCTGACCAGCGCGCATGGAAACAAAAGGGTGGATGATATGTGAATGGACGACGGATGTTGGTCAGTGGTATGTAGTCGCGTAAGTGTAAGATCGATACCCTATGGCTATTTGAAATCCGGTCCTCAATAATCTTAAAGTAGGCGCGCTTGTTTGGGCTGGTGCTCCATGGTCACAAGGCTCGTTCCACGGCTCCCCGTCGTCTCTCCTTCCAGATGTGTTTCAACCGCAGCAAGGTTCAAAACTGTCAGAAGCTTGATACGATACAAGGGGCAGTGATTCACTGCACACTAAATTTATCCTCCTTTCTGAATCCTATTCACCATTTTGGGCCGGCTTATCTTGCCGGGGTCACTGACGGCATCTCGCAATCCTTCTGGCTTCGTATGTAATGTTTTTATGTTCGTTTGCGCCAGCCAATCACAACGCCGTATCTACGTGCGCCCGCATTTTGTATCCCCTCAAGAAATCCGAAATCCATAGAGTGCAAGAAATATTAACACCAAGCAACTGTAAACCAAAACTCCCTCCACCTGCCCTTTCTCTTCATTATACAGACCCAACAACCCCCAACGCAGCTCCCGCAACCAGCGCACTCAACCCCCAAACACCTGCCCACACCGCCGCGCCCAACCCCTCAACCCCCTCAATCGTCCACCAGCTCTGCACGAACGTCTCGAGTGCACTGACGACTGCCAACGTGACTGTCCTTCTAATCGCGACTTTCGTCTTACTATCGTAGCCCCAAACGTTGTACCAGAATGTTTCTGCCAAGCTTGCTTTTGAGGGATCGAAGACTTTCCTTCGCTCATCTGCTACGGCTGCCGCGGGCGTGAAGACAAAGCTCTTCACTGCGAGCCCGAGGATCAGAGTGAGAGGGAGGAGGCTGATGAGCGAAGCAGTGTGCGCGGCCGCGACGGTGTAGATCCCGTCGAAGTACGTGACAAACACTACCGGCAGGAAGGTTAGGTATGCGCTATAGAGGGTGACGCTGTAGATGCTTGCCGCGAGGAAGGTGGCGAGGACTTGGATCGAGGTGTCTGTGACGATAGCACGATTTGGAACGGAGGCTTTTGAGGATGTGGTTGCGACGTGCGCGGGTGAGAGCCGGCGCAGAAGGCGGAAGGGGATGTAGATTGAGACTATGTCGATGAAGAGGGAGAGGAGAACGGTGGTCGAGCGGAGGTTGTAGAATGTTGTTGCGAGGTATTGCTGTGCTTCCATATTAGCATTTCCTTTTCCACTCTCTGTAAAGCGCAGGTTCAACATACCGTAGGAGTCTGCGATAACAAAGTCAAGGCCGCGAGATCATACCCGTCATAGCCTCCCCACCATCCTATCGCGAGCTGAAACCTATATTTCCCATCAGCCTCTGTCCTCTCCCTTCATTTCCATTCCTACCCAAACCCAAACCTCTATCTTCAAACTGGGTAAAAGAAAAACTCACCCCCTCCATCCCCCCAGCACAGCAAAATCCTTCCACTTTCCCGCATCCCTCCGCGCAATACTTGCAAGTTCCAACCCGGTATATGGCGCCACAAGACTATGTAAAAAGGTCGAGAGCGCGAGGTCCAGTAACACCAGAAGCGGAAACCTAATCAGCGACGGTAGTTTGGAGGCGTGAATTGGTGCCTCGCCGTCTTTGATTACCGCGAGAGCTTGTTGCTTAGCTGTGCGCGCCATGTTGAGCAATCCCGATGGAGCAGATGGAGCGTTGGAGGGCGAGGGAAGTCTTGGCAAGAAGACCGGAGTCTTGCGACAGCGTTTGGTGGTGGGGATGTGGTGGGTGAAGAAGTTCGCGAGGTGTTCTGTTTACCTCCGTGAAAAGAAAGGTACAGTACAGTACGTCACTGACGTAGCGCGACGGGGGCCAACTTTAAATTATTTCTTCTTGCTTCCTTTTCTCTTTGCATCGAAGCGGACAGAATCGACAGCTTTGAAAGACTCTCAAGGAACTCTAATGTCTCAGCAGATTTGTCTGGTCAGCAGTTCTCCACAAATCCTATTCATTCGCTATCTCGGGATCTATCTACCTTGATGCTCATGTTGAATCGTTACAACAGTCATAATGCAGCATCCTATCCCCGAGAGGCATCTTCAAATGCCCCATCCTGTTCGTCAATACAGCATTACAACCCATACAGCATAGATGAGCTACTCATCACAACATTTCATACATTTCGGATGTCGTGCTATATGACATGATTCCTTATCCATCCATGACATCCATGACATCCTTCACATCACCACCCATCAAAAACTAATAAAAGACCCTAGTTCCAAGAAAAATGCTACTACTATCATGGCGCTTTGCATTCTCAACGCTCGAGAACGACCTTCACTTTAACCTCGTGGACGTTTTGCACAACTGCCCTGGTCCACTCTTCGGTGCTGAAAGTCGGCTGCGGAGACATGCTACACCGGGCATGTATACAATAAGTTACGACAAAGGAAAATATAATTGGCCGGTCAAGAGCGCTTCTGACAGGCGGCGCGATGGAAGAATCTATTCTTCCATGCGACCAAAGACTCCGTCATCGTCTTCATCGCTGCGGCCACGAGACCGTTGGTCATAATCATCATCATCATCAGCGACGCTTTCTTCGCTTTCCTCCATCTTGACGTCCCCATCAAGATGAAGCCTGTGGCGGGTATAGCTCTCTGCCTGACGGGGATGCTGAGAAGGCGTCATCGTGTGGCCTGAGATCGACCCCTGGCTGAGATATTGAGCCGGAATATGGGGGACAGGTGGAGCGTCCTCGGGAAGTGTGACCGGAATAGTCCTGGGAGTTCCCGCGCTGCCAAAGCTACAGGAGAGAAGCTCCACAGCCGCTGCCAAGCCTTCATCCTCTGAATTCCTGTTCAAGCCCGATGACGGTGGGCGACGCTCATGGCTGGGTTGGCGATGGTGCCCGAAGCCGGAGGTCGTCGGGACACTCCCACTGTTCAGAGAATTGACTGAGGGCGCTGATTGGTATGAGCGCGAAAATCCATACCCACTGCTATATCGCTTGTGCCTGCCAGTGTAGGACCCACTGTAAACGTTATCGGCTTGTGGTGGAGGGGTAGTGTCTGCAGAGCTGGCGCGATCATTTGGCTCTGAGCCCGATGCTGCTGGCGACGCAGATTCTTGATCGCTCTGGAAATCCTTCGCGGAATCTGGAGGCGTAGTAGCATCCTGGTTCATGGTCACGAGAACCGACGCCGCTTCCAATAGCTGCACTTGTTGATGTTTCGAGATGAGCAGTTTCGAAGTAAATGACCACTGCGGAGTGTGCTCCCACCTGCATTCAAAATGTTAACAATCATCCTTCAAACGTCACCTAGTGAAGAGCAACGCTTTTACGTTACGGCGACCAAAACCAAATGGGGTGTGCAGGAAAGGAAGGTGGGCACAAACAAATGCTTTGACAAGCAGCTGCTGTGCTTGTATCCCTTTCCACATTTGTCACACTTGAGGTCTCCGCCATTGGCCTTCTTGCCATCCTTTGTAAGGTGTTGGCCCTCACTGGCTCTTCTCATGCGTGATTGCTTGAAACCAGTGTCTTCATCATCATCCATATCGTCTATCTGATCATCATCAATGGCGCTTTCCCCTCTGTCCGATTTACCACCAGATGTCAATCGAAATCTATGGCCTGGCAGGCTTGCAGGTGGAGAGGGAAGGCTGCCGAGGGCTGCCGACCTAGCAGAGGCACCCTTCGACATTGTGTTCCGGCGAGAGGAGGAAATGGGCATTGCCAATGTAGTATCTCCAGCCTCCCTCACAGCAGCGACCATGGCAGCGACATTGCCAGCATTCGAAGAAGAAACACTCTTGCGGCGAGTCACTCGGTGACTTGAGATGAGGGAGCCGGAGGATACAGAGTGAGAATGGTTTCGAGCATGGGATTTGGGAAGAGAGCCGGAAGTTGTAGACATCGAAAGGCGATGTTGGCTCAACGGTCTCGAAGAATGTTGGATTTCCTGTTCCGTATGTGATCAGCAGTTGATCTATAAATATATCATCCCGGCATGAAAGAATTACCTTTGACGAGGCCATTTTTTGTGCAAGATTGCTTGTGTGAAGACGGCCCTCAATCCTCGAAGCTCTGAGAAGCTACAATATGAGGGCCAAGAGATTGTTTCCACTCAAGGTTGGGAATGTTTGCGGTGGGTTCAGCGGAGCTTCGAGCTACCTGCATAAACACGCGAGACCGAAGCTTAACGCTGGATGGAGATCACCCTGGAATTTCCGGCTAGGGTTATCAAGAGCGTAGATAGCAAATCGTGGGAATGTTTTTTTCGTGATAGTTGGCAATTCGTGAAGCGGGCGTAAAGAAGTTGGTAGATGGAAGCAAGGACTCGGCGGAACAGAAAAATTTGTTGCAATTGTTGCACCTGGAATGGAGGGAGCAGGCCGCAGCACTGGACCTCTCGAGCGAGGATGTCTGAGACGCGAAAGCAGCGGGGTTTCGAGGTGTGCTGCGAGCGAGCCTTGCGCTGTAGCACCGAAGGCGGAGCAAGTAAGCCAGGCGAGCAGGCAAAGTTGGGTGTTGATCAAAGAAGCAGCAAAGCCCTCTGATATAACGATGCAGGCAAGCCAAGCCAATGGGTTGAAAGGCTGAAAGGAAAGTACTGGGTCAAATTTGCTGGGTGTTGTGTGAAAGAGAGAAAACAAAAAAAGAGGTTGCGGGAGTTTAGTTTTGGGGAATTATTGGAAGCACAGCCAGGCGGGCGGGCTCAACAGGGCAAGTGCGAAGCAGCTTCCTCCCAGGCTCAGTAGTGCTAGGAGAGATCTCAGCAGCCTGGCGCTTTCTCCACACGGTTCTAGAGCGCTAGAGCAGCGGGCAGGCTTCTTGTTACGGCTTTGCGTTCAGGACCAAGGTTGCAGCGGCAGAGTGAAGTGTGAGTGGCTGGATGTCGATGTTGGTATAATTTTATTTGTTGCGCAGGGTGGGCGAGTGCATTGATTTTGGAAACAAAGGAGCAGTACGGTTCATGGAAAGGATTCGAGGGATTTAGAATTACGCTTTTCTTTGAGGCACTTCAGAATATTTTTTGTTTTTTTATAAAACAAAAAAGTTTGGAAGGGTCCGACCGGTCATCATCAAAGGCCAGGCCGAGTGATCACTCTCTCAGCCATACTGAGAAAGGTGCCCTCCTCCTTTCTCTTTGGGCATAACCAAAATCCATCACCAGGACACAACCCACCACGCACACAGCTCGCAACGTGTAAGAATAGCGATGCACACTAGGCCTACCAGGGAGCTCCTCGTGATCCTCGAGCAGCGAGTCTGGCGTGCACAGGAACAGCCAATAAACATGGATCACAGGACACCTGCCCTGCCTACGCCGTCTTTAGGCAGTGTTGGATCGCTATTGGGGACACGAATTCTGGACAGATTGGACTGCGAGAGAACCGTGAGATCAGGGTCATTAAAGAGGCGAGACCGATGCTGGTGGCAAGCGTTCACGAATCACTATTGCCGCATGACAGATTTTATTTATCACAGTGAGAATGAACCTGGGAGTTGTAAATTTGGAGCCGTGAGAAGCTGAGCTCGAGCCTGGGGGATCCTCCGAATCCGCGATACGGGCGGCAAGCGGGCAAGGATTCTTGAAGCGCAGACGCCAAAAAGAACGCAATCGGCAGCAGGGCTCCAGAGATTCCAGGTTGTGGTGGATCATCCATGACACCATAGCCAGAGGCTGTTGCCGAAGATAACAAATTTTTTTTTTTTTTTGAAATCGCATTGTCCTTTGGCACGTCACCGGGTCAAGTGTGGCACGAGTTCTTCTGAAGTGTGGCGCCAACTGCTTGAAACCGAGACCTTCGGGGACATCTGACGGCCTTCCAGCTGACTGACAGATACCCTCCATCAGGTACCTCGCTCGATCGCGCTGCATCGTACCTGCTGTTCCTGAACGCAAGAACCCCCCCCAAGTTCCAACTCCATACTTTTCCCACCTGGCAGCGGCTGCATTCAAACTTCACACCAAGGTAGATCGCAGCGATGTTCCAGGCCTTCGCCGCTCTCCACTTCTTGCACGGATTGCGCAGGATCAACGCTGCTTATTTGCTTGATCAGCATCACTATCGTCGAACTAAACCCAAACTCATGCTCTGAGCTCTCGATTCGCCCATGCCCCCATGCTTGCTCAAGACTTCAAAACGCCTGAGATTCGAGGACACCCCCCAGACGAGCCAGACTAACAGCAAAATTACCCCGAGGAGTGCAACACAGGCCGATCGATGCCAAACCGAGCGCCTCTCACAGCGGCTGCATCAAAAGCTCCACTTTTGCTGGGAGCGGGGATCCATTGAAGCCCCTGATTGGCACCCCCGTGCTGGTTGTGGGATGCTCAGTCGCGTTACAGGCGGCAAGAGGCCTTTCCAAAGATATCGGGAAAATTGAGAAACAGCAACGAGCTTGGATAAATTCAACCGCATTTTAGAGAACGCCTCTGATGCTCTAGCGCTCTCAATCGCATGAGAAGAGGTGCAGCTTGGATTGATTAAAGTGTTTGGGGATGAGGAGAAGCGATGTTTGGGGGCCACTGGCGCTGCTGATCACGAGAATCTAGACACCTCCCCTCCCTTATTTCCCACGTTCAGCTCAACTGACAGCCCGTGTCTTGATAAGACGTCGTCAACAAATTCCACGAAGAGCATGTCGCAGCGTGCCGTAGATCAATTGATCCAGAACTCCCCGTCTACACACTGTCCTGGACGTCCAAACAAGAAACCGAATTTCTCAAGATTGTTTCCTGAAACAACATTTTTGGCCAAGAGGCCCCTTGAATCTGAAATCGTGGCTCCACGCAGGTGAGGGGTAAGGCGTGACCTGCATTAGCACGCCCAGGGAAAAGATGGTGGAGGAGCCCAGGGTCAGCCCCAACTTCTGAGACACAGGCGAGCACTTAAATGCCTCGCCGGTGCCGCCCTATCCCAAAATATGCTCTGGGCGCTGCTCTCAGTAATACGCACCATACGCATTCCACATACTGGAGACCGAATGCACAGGCACCAGGCACCAGGCACTTGATGTCAAATGCCCACGGCATGCTCGGAAAGGCGGTTCTCGTAAAAAGACGGGTCTCGTAAGGCTGAGTGCAACGCGTCAGACGGGAGATTTCAAAGCAGGTACGAGAGCTCATCGGTGGCTATGCGATGTTGCTGCTGCTCCCAAGGCCGTGGCAAAAGCGGTACAGTCAGCCAGGAGCTTTGTGGCCGGCTGGCAGCCACCCCGAATCCGAAGGGGGCAGAGGCATTCTCGAGCCGCGTGGCTGGATCAGGAGAGCGAGCAGCGAGCAGCAATGTCCCCCTGACGTTTGACAGCCAACCTCAAGGGAGATCTGGGACCGGGAGAACCGGAACTCTAATTCCCAAAGACGGGGTAAGAGAAACTGGCCTCCAAATGCGGCGCCCTCTTCTTACCCGATCATATATATGCACGTGACCTGCGATCTGTTCTTTTACTAAGATTTCTTTCTTTCCACCTATTTACGTCTTCACTTGCGTGTCATATATCCTGCTACCCCATAATGACGAACAATTGCCGGCTTCTAGAACTTTCTCCACTTCCCTTCTAGATCCTAAGATCCGAGTCCCACTTAACCTCACACGCACACCGCCGCCATGACGCTGCTTCACATCACTCACTGCCCCAGCCCAAACCCATAGCCATGGGAAACATGTAGCCTCATGCACATCACAGTTTCTCATCCCAGAAACGCCGTCTGGGGAATTCCCGTCTCGTCCCTTCCCATCTATAAAAACTACATCGGGGGCCGAGCTACCCCGCCGAGATCGGCATCACCCCCACCATAGTGTCGCACAAAAAGCAATGTAGGTAGGTGCAGGACTGAAAGAAATTTTCTGAAGAGATTTTCGTGTGGCTTGCAGAAAAAGAAAAAGAGAAGAAGCTAGAAAAGGGATCGAGTGAAGTGAAATGATAAGTGATAGGAATCGAGCCGCATCATGCGGATGTAAAAAGCAAAGAAAGAAAGGCGAAGTGATAGGCGGCGCCCCACTTGCGATCATCTTCAACCTCACACTTCACTTGTGATAGAAGTTCCACCTGTATATGTACAAATTACATAATTTCATCAACCACTACCTTTCATACATAGAATTCACAGAAGCACAAAAATGGCAGAGCCCTACACGAAAACCGGCCGCGGCGGCGCAGGCAACTTCTACTCCCCTGCCAACATCCAACAACCTGACCCCGAATCCCAAGCTGCCTCGGAAACAGAATTGACTAAATCCATCACCACCCAACAGCCACCACCAGAGTACGCGCACACCGGCCGCGGCGGGGCAGGGAACTGGGTGAAACCATCTGAACTACCCCCTCCAGACCAAGCTCTCCCAACCTCCAACACGCCCTCAGATCCAAGTGTCCAGGATAAGGGCCCTGTTATCGTGAAGAGAGGAGGTAGAGGCGGAGCAGGTAATTTTGACTGGGAAGCCTCTGAAGCTCAGGAAAAGAGGAATAGAGAAGAGAGGGAGAAGGCAGAGGAAGAGGGGAGGAAGAGGGTCGAGGGTGAGGTTGAAAGGGCTTTAGGGGGTTTGCAGGAGCCGGTGAGGGCGGCGACGGGGGATAGGGCGAGGAGGAGTGCGTTGCGGTAGGGAAGGGGGAGAGGCTGGTGAATTTGGATATATCAATGGGTTTTGATTTGAATATATTGATGGTCTAGTGTTAGAGGAGTTGGATATTAATTTATGGTGTATCATAGAATGGCAAAGGGTACAACAGAACCATCGCTCACGGAAGAAGCTAAGAAGAAAAGTACAAAAGAGCAAATTTTGACACTTCGCGACCGAGATGATGGTGGAAGTTTTTGTCCTCTTGCTATCTGAGTACATCGATCTCGAGAACCCAATTTCACTTCCGCGGTCTGTCCAGAGTTGCCAACAGACAGAGTCGAACGCAAACACTTATTGGCCAATGTTTATACTAAGGACCACCACAGTCGATTAAGTAAAGCTACTTTGGAAAATATAGGCCAAAAACAACTAAACAACACAAGCGCAGTCATTTTAAAATTAACCTGTAACACTTATATGGAAAGATAGGACTAGCCTGCCTCTGCTTAGAAGACGCTACGCTATAATGTTTGGTATCAGAATTGTGCTTATTTCGGTATATTAAAATTTAAATGATACGAGTGAATAGAAATGGGGGGATCGACTGCTGGGGATGCAGTTGTGCCGGATGTGAACTGGAAGGAATGATCTTGGGAAAAGATGAAATGAAATGATGTGAATAGAATTATAGAACTACATGCTATGCAATCGCTGTGAAATGCCCAACCAATCTATATCCAACCCAAATAGTATCCCTACAATGCAATGCATACATGCAAACGCCCAATCTATGCCTTCTAAGCAACTCTCCGACCTTAGCAACTTTTCACAGTTCCCCTCTACTCTTAGCAGTCTCCATCCTCTCCAACTCCACATTCCTCTGCATATTCACCTGCGCCTCCTCCTCATCACCATCCCTCTTCTCATCTTTCTCCGTCTCGCTCTCCTCACTGCTCTCCATCTCCTCGGCTGTCCGCGTCCGGATCTTCTCGAGCGCTTCGGCGGCCTCGGCCGCGAACTTGCATTTCATACGAATGCGCGCGCCGTAGCGGTAGAAGAAGAAGGGGAAGGGGACGCACATTAGCGCGAGGAAGCCGGGGATGGAGGACGCCCAGTGGATGCCGAGGTTTTGATACATGTCTGGTATGCGTTAGTAAAGTCCGTTCACCACTTTCAGGATTGATGGGTATAGATTGAGGAAAGAGAATAGGGAGGAAGGATCTTACAAGTAGTAAACAGCGGAAACGCCGCCCCAAAACAACTCCTCAGCACACTATTCGCCGCCAACACGCTTGCCGCATAAATTACATACGAATCAATCAGATAATTCAGGATACTTAGGAACACGAGCACCATGCCGAAGCCGAAGGGCGCGGTGCCGATGATGGAGACGGCCCAGTGGATGGATGGGGAGTTGGTCCATGCGAACCAGAAGATCCCGACGGGGAGGCAGATGCTGCCGACAAGTGAGGGAGGGAGCCGTGCTTCGGGCGGTGCTTTGCCGTTGTGCCGGTCGGAGACGTCGGCGTACCGCTTGTTGTCCCAGATGCTGTAGCCGACGGCCGTCATCATACCGATCATTACCTAGATCGTTTGTCAGTTCAATCGCTCTCTTCCACAAAGCAGTTCTCGCTTCCGTCATGTCAGAAAAAGGGGCAAAGCTCACCCCAATAAAACTCAAGCCCCCAATCCCCGGAGTCCAGCCCCTCTTCTGCTGATACACAATCGGAAATGCGCCAAACAACATATACAGCGTCCCATAAATAATCGCCATATAAATACTCAGCAGAAACACAATCGGCTCCCTCAACAACAAGACCCACGGCCGACTGAGCGCTGTCTTAAACTCCTGACTAATCGTCTTGGCTCCATTCTGAGCCTCCATCTTGCTCTTATACACTTTGCCCGTCATCTTGCTCAGTTTCTTCGCCCGCTTCGACAATATCACAGGCGTGTACGTCTCCGGGATCGTCACCGCACCCAACAGCCAGAGAACGCCGGAGAAGATAGCCATGAGCCCCATGATCCAGCGCCATCCTTGCTTCTCCCCCAAGAAACCCCCCGCAATCGGCCCAATCGTCGGCCCCAAGAACGGCGCGGAAGCAAAAATCGTAATCGCGAGCCCACGCTGGGAAGCTGGGAACATATCCGCGATCACGCCGCCCGCATTCGTCAACGGACTCGAGCCAAAAGCGCCGGCGAAGAAGCGCAGGATGATGAGGGTCTGGATGTTCTGCGCGCCGGCGCAGGCGGCGTTGAAGATTGTGAGCATCATGTAGGTGCCGAAGAAGAGGACCTGGCGGCCGTACAGTTCAGACATGGGAGCCCACATCAGGGGTCCAATGGCGAAGCCCAGGACGAAGAGGGAGAGGCCGAGCGTGGCGACCTCGTCCGAGACGTGGAAGTCTTTGATGAGCTCGCCTATGCCGCCTGAGTAGGCGGAGGAGAGGAAGGAGACTGCGAGAGTTGCCTGTGCTGAGAGTTAGCGCCATGTCACTTGGCTGATAACGAGGCCGTTGGTAATGTAAGTTTGACTTGCCCATGCAACTAGAAGTGTGATTGCCCATTTCTTCGTATCAGACCACAGCATTGGATTCCGTCGGTCATTTTCTATATACTCCACGACATAGGGATCTTCCTCTGTACCTGAGCCTTTGTACTTCCACTCCAGCACTTCTTTCGTGACGTGCGTCTGGTCAAATACTAGTTGCCAATGTGAAGCCTTCTCTTGCGTATTCTTCTGAGCCTCGACATCTCGATTTCGTCGAGTTTGGCTATTGGTGATGCTTATCGTCGTTGTTGACGGCGGCTCCGCCATCTTGAATTTTTAGTTATCCCTCACAAGTTTTTCAGTATCAATAGATACCTAATTAGGAAGGTGGATGAATGGCTAGGATGAAAAGAACTTCATGCGCAAGTCATGAGATTTTAGAGAAATGGCTGAAGTGATGCAGTACAATCACGAGCGCAGGAAAGATGGACGCCAAGGGGGGTATATCTACATCCGCTGTCAAAAGACAGCAACATTTTCGAACGGCGTTACTGGAAAAAAAATGATTCCCTGCGCGGATCTTGTAGCAAAGCCGAGCCATTTGTGAAATCGCCTTGATAATGCATAATTTTGCACATTTCTGCTTTCCATACCGAAAGCGCATGTTCTCATTGGCTGAAGCGCCGGAAGAGGGCTGCATTCAACCTCGTCCCCAAGCCAGATACGGCATGGCCAGGGAGCCACACCGTGCCGTGGTCCCGTAGTGTGCATTGCATACTGCGAAATAAGATGCAAAATGATGCACAAAAACGGAGTTGATGTGGATAAATTCCGCCGACCCGGTATCACATCATTACTTTGTGCATATTCGGATTACTCTGTGAGTCAATCTTGATACGAAAACATAATAGCACTTGCAGATTTGCAGGTGGGTATAAGGAGTAACGCCGTTCCTCCGTCTCCGTGGAGTATCCACGGAGCGGGTATCTGACATAAAACAAATGATGAGCGGCCCGACACTGGAAAGCGATGTCTCGGCTTGCAAAAGAAAAGTCTTTGTTGGAAGCTGTTTGTGTACTGAGATCACGCGAAAAGAGTATGATCACTAATCACATCTCTCGGCATCCGGTGAGGCTCCGATTAAACTCATGCCTGGCTTCAGTCATCAAAGCAACACTTCTTATGAGTTCTCGAGAACGCAGAACGAAAAATACTCAACGTTCGTCCGATACAGAACCGCCCTTTGAGATAGGCCAAAATCTTCCAGCGCAAGCCAGGCTGTCGGAATACCTAGCCGCGCCCAGAGCCGACTGCCATTCTAGGCATGTTGAGAGAGTAGCAACGCTAATTCAGCAGAATAGAACGGGTACGAAATGATTGGCAGGAGATTTGTAGGTCGGAAAGGCGCAGTTGATAGAGAATATTGCTCCCCACTTGGCGATAATCCTCAGCGAATTGTTGTCAAGATATAGATACTGGTAGTGAAGCTGACAAGATATTATGGATACGCATGACACCCATCTGGGGTGATGTATGGCTGCCAACTCCACTCGAAGCTCAGGAGCGATATTTGTCATGATATAGAGATTCTCGGGTGATTGAGGATGGAGGAGAGGCTACACAAGACGAATAAAACAACAGGACGAGGGTTAGAGACAATGCAACCAAGTGGAGAAAGCCAACACCATCATGCGATACTTTTGCAATGGGAACAGCAAAATTTTTGCATATCAGACAGCGCTCTCGAAATTAATGACGGCGCATTGTGCAAGAAAGGGCATTCGAGGTAGGATCGAGATTACACACTTCCTCGTATTTTCGGGAAAGCGCGACTTGTCGAAATGAGAGATTCTCGATTTCTTGGCCGTCAGTTGTCTTTTGAGATAGAGCCTCTGAGGGGTCATACTTGGTTCTTTCCGGTCTGGCAGGCTGCTTCCAGAATTGATTGGCTTCTGCCTTGTTGATGCGAGGCACAAAGGCTGGGACCAAGATACTCACAAGTATGATTTTATTTCTACCAATCCATTACTTCTTTCGCTTCTTCTTTTTCTGGCTCCCTAGCTCCTGTCGTTTCATGATAGAATTGTGGGAATGCTTATTAGGCTGTTGTGGCTTCGGCTTGTCTATCTTTTTGGGAGCGACCGTGCTTTCCGCAATCTGATCCTGCGTTGGCTCGTCGTCGTCAAAGCCCGCCCATTCTTCCTCGTCTTCCATGTACTCATTATCAACCTTATCTTCGCGCAATTCCTCCTTAGCTGCCTTGGCTTTAGCATGAACACCATTCTCTACAGTGTTCTTCTGGTCTTGGACGAATCCAGCGAGGAAGAAGCCCATCGTCCCGTGCTCGTCGCCCTTATTCGCTCGAATACATGCCTCTGCCAACTCAAAATTCCCATCGCAAGCGACACTTGATCCTCTAACAGGCCAGGATCTCATTCCGTCAACTTGTTCACCACGCCTCAAGATTCGCCAGCCTCTCTCCTTAGCGATCGCCGAACTAAGCGCCTGTTTCACCACATACTCATTCTCTTCTGCATGAATAGAACAAGTCGAGTACGTGATCTTTTTTGCAGATGGAAACTTGAATGCATGCAGAAGCAGTTCGAGCTGGAACTTCGACAGTGCCGCCAAACGAGCCTTCAATTCGTCCTCGGTGTCGACAGCAGTGACCATTCCATCGTCATCAACCATGACCTCCAATTGCTCTTCAGCTTCACGCTTCCGCTTCCGGCTTTCTTTGCTCGGGTCAGGAGCTTTGGTATCTTTGGGCTTGCCCTTTTTGTGATTTTTTGACGCAGTCGCACCTGCCTGCTTGGTAACAGGTAAGTGCAGCTCTGGCATCTCGTCCCTTCCAACGATACCACTTCCAGAACAACTGGGATCTAATAAGAGAGCGCCAACTTTCTTGAACTTGGGGGATTCTGGATCCGTTCTTAGAAAGTCCTGTCCTGGGTGCAGTTGCGTCAGATGATCTGACCCTGCCAAATGGACCATCTTCTCAAGAGTCTCCGCCCGACCCTTATTCTTCTCGAAAGCATGAATGATCTGCTTGGATTCGTCTGGCTTGGGATAGTGGGCGAGGAGATTGGCGGCGATGTGGGTAGTCTTGTTGCCGGGTGCCGAACAGGTATCAATGATATCGCCATCCTGAGGAAGCGGGTTGAGAAGGTAAGCAGGGAAGCATGATGCTTTATCCTGGAAAACAATGGCTCCTATTTTATACGCATCGCTCTTAGAAAGATTGATGCTCGGCGAGATAGCGACAAGATTTGGGATGTGGTCGTCAACAAATATTCGTTTCACCCCGCGCTGTCGTACCGCATCAAGAGTAGTTACACATTCGTAACCAGCAAACGTCGTCTCAAGTTGATCCTCGTAGGTCGTACGTAAAGTATTTATACGTATCCATCGCGGATAAGGGGCTTCGGACGTGTCAGCGCTAATTTCGAGGCCGGCCTCGACGTGAGCTTTTAGCGCCTCGACAGAACTCAATTTCCTCTTCAGTCTCGCTTTCGTGAACTCGGATTGTAGTCTACCTTTGTGACGCTCAATCGAGCTTCTGAGACCATGAATTGCTGGGAGAGAAATGCCTCTCTTTGCTAGTAAGAGATCATGGACAAGCAGCACCGAGAGAATGGGAGTAAGCTGGGGAGGTTAGCGTGTAACTCATTATATTGTGACGATCTCTTGCCTTCCTCTCCGAACGTAAAATATTCGCATTTTCGATGGCTTCTTTCAAGACTGCGCTCCATTTGCACGACTCGATAGCCAATGCATAAATCTGAGCTGGTTGAGATTTTAAGTCTTTTTTGCTGAAAATCCGTGACTTCAAGCTGCCCCCGGCATTTGATGGGGATGTCAAAAACTGGGCGGTTTCGTGGTACAGAGACATCGCGGTCACCGTCCTAAATCTCTTGAAAGACCTTGAGAGTGAGCTTCACTAGTAAGAGAGTCGTTTGAAGGGTGATTCCGCCATTTTTGAGAAGAACATTTTTCGGCGTTGGAGTTTGGAAAGAAGGTGGCGCGGCCTGGATAAAGTTCTACAGTAGCCAAAAAGTTTTGGCGAAAGCTCGGACCCAGTGGAGTTCAACCTTATCTCATGTCTCCAGCCACCCCTCCTTTCATCACCAGGTCATAAATATCTTCCCCTCTCTCAAAGTGAAAAATCACACCATAATAACGGGAACCATTTATTTGATGAGACTTGGTCGCGTTGACACAGGCGTCCAAGTGGTTTGCTTTCCAGAGCTGGTTGAGGAGAATTCATTCGGGACGCTCATACGATTTGATTTTACTGCATTTTTGGTTATTTCGACTGTCAACCACCATTTTGCTGTCAACCTCTTGAGCATATAGTCATTTAACCTCCATTCAGGTTCAAAAGTGGAAGTTCACATATTCTGGAGGCAACCCCGAATTTTTGGCTGTCCATGATGAGTAGGGAAAACCGCTGTCTCTACTTTACATGAATTTGCTTGATCCTTTGGCTTTGAGTTGGAATTGAGCACCTCAGCAGTCCATGCCTTAATATCTATAGTCTAGTGATAGATCGCGCCTGCTGTTCACAGGATAGAATACCAAATGGGCGGGGTAGGAACGCGCGATTCACTTCGTATGCGGTTATTGCGATTAGTTATGGGTATTTGATAATTGATTTCGTCTTGATTGGAGGGTGACTTGCTTAGACATCCTCAACAAGACTTATGAGAGCCTTGGGGCTTCTGATAGCATACCGTTCTGGAGATGCGAGGACGCCTATGATCATTGGTGGTGGGGCAGACATAAAGGCTGAATTATAGCCGTGTTCTTGGGCATGTAGTCTTTTGTTGTCATGATGAAATAGCCTGCTGTCAGCTATTGCATTCGTTCGTTGACATTTGACCCTGTGCTTTCGGGCATCTTTCCGAGGAAGCCTGCGGCCATTCGCCTCTCATTCTAGGAGGAAGGAGCGAATGCCTAGGTGTTTTATACTCTTCCCTTCACTGCTCTACCCCTCCAGTGAGGAACATGCATTGGAGCCATTGAATTTGTGGTCCATTTCTTGTCGCAATGCTTCTTCTTATACCAGGCTAGTCAAAGTTCCCCCGACGCAGTAGTAGTGAATATTCCACCCCTCATTTTTTATATTGGAAGCTCGATACACATTGCTTGAGGGGCCACAAAAGATTTAGGGCTAGTTTGGAACACGCACGATGAACATGCAGACAATACCAAAGTACTTTAAGGGGAGACTAGAAAAGGGAGGTCGCCGAAAGTTTCCAGGTGTTGTACCGCGTCAAATCCTTGGGTTGTGCTTCATGTGCGTTTCAGACGTTTTCCTCTAGAGTGTATTCTGGACCTCCACCTGGCATTTCCTTCTGTCAAAGTCTATCTTGCTGTCAAGAACTGTAGGCAGTCGGTCGGCGAATTTGGCCAGCGACCTTGCCCGAGCCCCAACCGAGTGCGTCTTTTTTGAGCAGGCAGCCAAATCTTCGTTACCAACCTCTCGATAGTCTTAGCTTGTGTAAGAGTAGCTTCAGCACCATGATCATCCTAGCTAGCATGGACTTCTGTTCTTGAGGAAAACTGGAGAAGATGGACAGGACAGAAATATGGGCTTCCCTTGGTGAAGTCGTTGCCTCGTTCCGTACTGCCCGGAAAGGCTATTTTATGCATAGACTTACGGGAATGGAGATTTAAAGTAGCACAGCATTGATCCTTTGTATAGATATGCTCGTCGATTGCTCTTCAACATCGAAAAGCCCCTCTTCTGCCAAGAGGCTTCTCCACAGACGGCCTTAACAGAGGAGACGGAGGGCAGACTGGAAAAAAGCTGGGAGTTTGGTTCACAGACTGGGCCCATATCGATGTCCATCAGCTAATTGATTGCGCTACTAGCTGAAAGAGGCAATGCCGCGAAAATATACCATATATCCTTCCCAACCTATGTCTGCTCACGTACTGGCCATTCGATGATGTGCTGTCGAATCTGTGAGAGCGGAGAGCGGGAGGGGTGGAAGAGCTTGTAGACCTAGACGTCTACAACAGTCTGAATGAGAAGGCGGGAACTTTGAAATTTTGTGTATCCATATACATCTTGAATTCATAAACTACAAAGCGAAACTAGATTGGTATCCCTGTTTTCATCACCCTTTCCACCTAATCATTGCAGAAGGGCATAATCATAAAATCAAAGCCGCATGTATAATGCGTGTCATAAACAAACTATCATGCATATAATCCGCTAACGCCAAAACAATCATAAGAAACCTAGTCATCATCCGCGCGGAGAGTGGGATACAAGCTCTCTGAACTCCGCTCGGGCGACGGCTTGGCCACACTCGTACCGCCCATTTCCGTATCCTCAGACTCAGTCTCGTCATACTCCCCGCGCTTGAGGCGATCTCGGATGAGCTCACGCAGCGCCTCAATGACGCGAATGTTCTCGATCCAAAGCTCCTCGGCGCGGTCCTTGGCGCTATCCGCAGAACTCTCGCCGCTCTCGGAAACAATGCTAGGGGAGCGAACACCAGACAAAGCGGGGTCGATATTACTTGAAAGACTGGACTTGACGAGGCCTTCGGGACGAGGTGTAGTTTCCTTTGGTGATGGAGTGCGAGATTCATCTGAACCATCCATGGACACATCTCGAGGAGCGCTTCTTTGCAGCATACCACCCGAGTAACGACGACGAGGGTCACTGTCGAAGTTTGTGCCGAGGGTAGAGGCTGGTGCTGTGGAAGAATGAGGCGAGTAGCCTACAGACACCGCGGGTAGATTGGGGTAGGCAGCGGAAGAAGCGGAGCTGTGTCTGGAGGTTGGAGACATGCCATGGGAGGAGGCTGGAGAGTGGCCAGAGGTATAAGAGACAGAGCTGGAGGGTGGAGTCAAAGCCGGGGTTCCCGAAGAGTTTGATTGAGTGGAGTGAGTAGCCATCATCGGTGCAGTGACATGCGCTGATGAGACATGAGAGCTCATTTGGTGACCAAGACCTTGCAGAGCGGTCTGGGGTGGTGAGTGGCTAGATCTGAAGTTGACTGCTGAGTGTGTGTAATGAGCACCAGGCTGTTGGATACCTGCAGCCGCAGCGGCATTTGAGCTCTCATAGACAGTTGATTGCATCTGCTCAAGGAATTGGTCGATGTTCATCAAGTCATTCTTGGTCCTCAGATTTGGCATTGGTGGTAGAGCGTATTGATGTTGTGATATTGGGCCTCCATGTCCTCCATGGTGGCCATCGACGGACACCATTTGAGGTCCGGCTGGGATATATTCGCTGATTCCTCCACCGTGAATTGGAAGGCCTTGCAGCTGGAGCAATCTTTGGCCTACTTGGTGGTAGGAAGTCGGGTCGATGTTTCGGCGTTTGGCATCACCGAAGAAATCATTCAGAGCATCGTAACCGCGCTTTCTAGAGTCGTATGCGGCGTGTTGTCCTAGATGATCACCACCGTGGCTGACTGGATAGTAGACGGGACCATACGAAGATGGTTGCTGGGAAGCATAATATCCAGCGTGTCCATTTTGCTGAGGGTGGCCATAGTGTGCCGGACCGGGGTGCATCTGGGCACCATGAGGATCATAATAGCCTCCTGCAGTAGCTGCAAGATTTTGCAGGTTAGCTACCACTATCGTGTGTCAGACGTGTGAATGGGGTACAACCAATGCTATGTTGTTTCACGTACCTTTTCCACCCTGGCCATATCCAGATCGCTGGCCTCCATGCTGCTCAGGCGATCGGAGGAGGACCGAGTCATCGGCGTGTGTCTAGAAAAGTCAGATACTGAAATCTCAAGATGAAGAGATGGCTTCGTTGTGTACCTTGACATGCTTCTTCAAATCCTGGGGGCGCTTGAACGCCTTTCCGCAGAAATCGCACTTATGAGGCTTCAATGGGACGTGTACTCGGATGTGGGAGGTAATATGGTCACGCTTGACGGTGGTCGTTCGGCATGAGTTCCAGCCACATGTCAGGTTCAGGTTATTCGTGCTCTTGCGTCCAACGTGCTTCTCACAGATGTGTTCCTGGAGAGCCGTGTTAGATCCATATGCCAAAGAATGCGCCTCGGCAAAGACTTACAAATAGAGCTTCTGCAGAAGTGCATCTCTCACTGCATTTGTCCCATTGGCACGACAGATTGTCGTCCGTAGACACGGCCGGTCTGGGAGCTTCAGCTTGCGTGGAGGCAGCGCTCTCCTGCTGCTGTTGTTCTGGTGCCGTGGACATGGCGGGGTAGGGTGTGCGACGGGTCGGGCTGGCCAATCAACACGACGCGGTTGGCTAGGTCGATGCAAGGACGTGGGGCGCGTCTGGTAGTGGATGAAGGTTGATAGTATGATGTCTTCTTGAAAAGCAAACTTTCACAACGGGTTCCCTAGTCCGGTCAACGAGGGGAATACGGAGCAGATATCTGCGCAAGACGGATTATCTCAAGTGGAGAGGCAGAGGCCTTGGGGTTTACTTGTACTCGTCTGCTGAGCGGAGGGAAAAGTCTTGGCATCATTAGCTCCCACCACTAGCGCCTTGGCAGCGCCTTGGCAGTACCACTTGAGTGTGAGGCAGGCGCGAGCCCATCACACCCTGGGTGAATTCTAGCCGCGCTCTAAGCCTGTTCGGGGTCATATCGCGCCATACTCTGCCCTGCGCTGCGCTCAAGCAAGTCGGGGGCGTGTCTGCAGTATGGTGACTCTTGGCAATGTCTTGGCAGCGTCTTGGCAACCGCATAGCCCCTTTTTGAAAACACCGCAATTATTGGATGCCGAAAGGTCATTGGAGCTTGATCTGCACCGGAAAAGTCTTGGGTTCCAAGCAAATGCGCCCCGAGGCCAAGCTCAGAGGAAGTCCTTGGCTGGATTTGTTCTCGATCACCTCCTGTACGAGGCTAAAAGGCTGCTTGCTGCTGCTGGATCTGTTGTGCATCGCTGGTAAAGGTGCCTCGGGCCGCGTCCTCGATGGATCGATCCGCTTAAAGAGGTGACTCGGTGGGTTATAATTCTCCTTGGATGATGGTTAATTTTGTTTCGAAGAACCGAAACCCAAAGAGCCAGAAGTTACGGGTCCCCGGACTTCGTACTTTCCCATCTCTCCATCAGCAGGATCTTTATGGATCTTCATGAATCGCCCCATCTGATGGGGGCAACGGCGATGCTTCTTCGAGGCTTCTATTTTCTAGAGGGTATCTTTAGCATGCCAAGTGCTGAGAAGCGCTCACTTTTGAGTTGACGGGCTCGAGATCTCCTGAGCTACACGAGGAACGCGCAGGCTTATCGAGGGTTGCCAATTCCTGGATGACGACGATCGGTTTTATGCCCAGCCTTGGCTTCTTGGCTCTTGTCCCTCCGCCGCCCCAAGACTTCCCACCCCCTTCTGCCGCCGGACAGGAAATCCCTCAGCCGGTGCTCCAACACTTCTTGGCAGTCTGTGTTTCTGGACAAAAAACCGGCAAACGAAGCTTTGCCAACGCGGGGCTATCGACACAGCCTCGCTCGAAACGGGGGAGTGCTGAGATAAGATGCTTTGCGATTGTTTTGCGAGGAGAAACGTGTTATCGAAACTCAAGATGTATTTCGTCTTTCGTATTCACATGCTGTTACGCAGGCAAGTGACGCGTTTTTTACCTTTGGGCAGTGTTCCAAGTTCTAGCCATTCCCATTTCAACATCGAGAGCAAGGCAGCCAGTTCTTGTCATTCAGGATAACATGAATATTGAGCTAGGAAGATCTGGCTTGGAAAGTATTAATGGGAAAGCATAGGATTGTCCTACCGAAGCTCAGCCTTTGCAGCGTCCAAGAATGTGGAGGGCCTGGAGAACCCAGGACATGCCATCAATCTTGCTAGGCCACGTGCCATTGATTTCCTTTGCTTCCTATCGTGGACATTAGCTAACTGATTGAGCCGCCTTCTGGATTGGCAATTTCGAATGCGCTTTGGCGGATCGTATTCTCATCTCTACCTATCCTATGCCGATAGCAGCCCTATCTTTAGCGACAATGCGTGAGACGCTTTGCGAGCTTTATGGAGCGGCTTTGGTGAAGTACCACTGAGTAGGTGCGCAACAGCGCGGCTTCGAGGCTGTGTTTGGAAGTGTGGATACGTGGATACGTGGATACGGGCGCGGCATTCCTGAGGAAATTGTCTTTGGTCGCATTTCCCAATATGTCGAAATAGCAACAAGAGAAGTGCGAGCAAGTTCAAGCGACATATATCAAAGTCAAGCGGCATATGTGGAAGCTCTACCGGCATATATCAAGGTTCAAAAGGCTGCCGAAAGGGGAGAAGCTGCTAAGCAAGCACAGCCAGATTGGGAATCTACGTGACGGAAAATCCACGATACTGTTACTTTCTGTGGTCTATGTGCTCCATCCAGACATTACTTCTGCTAGGGCAAGTGTTCTTGTTGATCTAGATTCTGCTATCTACAGATCTTGCGCTTGTCTTTCCAGCAATATTCTCGCCTCTACTACAGCCTCGGTCTCCAGATCTATCAAATACAAACGAAGAGAACAGTGAAACTCCTGAGCTAACGTTCAGAAGTTCATATCATGTATAGCATATGCGAAACATCCAGACTGTTCAAGTGGCTCGTGAGGCTTCATGGTAAGCTGAGAGGAAGACTTGGAGCCGCAACAGTGCGGGGGCTTTAATGCAGCTTTGTTTATGTTTGGAGGCAAGTGACCCCTTTACAACAGTCTCTCGTCTTGTCAGCTACAAGCAGGAGTCATTACAACTTGTTTTCTCCAATAATCAGTTGCTCATTGGCAGCAAGCAGGTGTCCTCATGGCTATCTATATGAAAAGCAGCTTTCTCCTTCGTTTTCTATTCTCTGCCAGCAACAAGCACAAACACAGAAAGAAATCACAAACCCTCCTCCCCAACTCACCATGGCACCCATGGTCTGGTTTTGGAGATGCTGCCAGTGCCTCGCCAAGAACGACTTCGCGCACGATAGCGACCGATTCTGGTATGTTGGCCAAGATCTACCCTGCGAATGGTTTTGTTATGCACACCAACGATGTGGTGAGTGCCATAATGTTGATATCCATGGTGGGGATATGGGTCGTTGTGATAAGGTTGAGTATATGCATAAACCGCCGCAGGGCAGGAATGGGATCGAAGATGGCGAGAACTCAGCATCACAATCCATTTCATCCATTGTAAGTGATTTAATCTGTTTGGAGGAAGATTAATTGATTGCAGTTCGGAGACGGACTTAAATAACAAATCATCCATCGATCCCCGCGCCGACCCCATCTCCAGATGGATACAAAAAGCGGCTCTCACTTTCACGCAGTTCAAATGTCTCTCTCCGCCCAGGACATTCTAAATTGATGCCGCTTCCCAGCGCGAGCACATTAAGCCCAATCCTCAGCAAACCTCACAAACCCCTCACTCTTCACCATCCTCTCCATTGCCCCACTCTCCAGCGCAGCCATCACCTCCAACCCGCCATTTGCCAACCTGGGAAAAACAGCCATCGTGCCATCCGCCGCTTCATACGGCACACGGAAGCCCTCCGGTTTCCCCAGGACGCCCCACTGCCTCTTCAGAACACCAATATCAGCCCATGAGGTCGAAGTCACATCAGGTCCCAAAAAGCCATGGCATGCGAACTTGAAGTCTTGAGCATTAAGTCGCGAGCTAAGGAGTCCGATCGTCAAAGGGACGCGGCTTGGCTTGTTGAAATTACTGACTGCGCTGCGGATTGCAGTGGCTGCCACAACGAGCCCGGATTCGGACTCCCTGAGACTTGCTACTGAGAGACGTCTGGTGACAGCGCCAAAAGATGCATTACCCAAGTAAGTCGGAGGAAGCGGTGGACTGACGCGGCCACGACAGTTGACTGCGAAACACATATCGGATGTTTGATATTCATCGCTGGGATTGGTGATTGGATTTCGAGCTAATGTCATATGGTGCCAGAAGAAGGCACAGATCGCATCGTTGGTTGAGTAAGCTTTGGCTGCTGTCTTCAGACCTACAAGGTGCTTTGGTGAGAAGTAAAAGATCTTCGATGCCATTGGAGGCATCTCGAAACCCGG
This sequence comes from Lachnum nothofagi, assembly GCA_003988875.1. Taxonomy (NCBI): domain Eukaryota; kingdom Fungi; phylum Ascomycota; class Leotiomycetes; order Helotiales; family Lachnaceae; genus Lachnum; species Lachnum nothofagi. Next base: position 752,188 of record QYSG01013334.1, read on the forward strand.
CGGTCCCATCTGGGGTCTGTCACTGGGTGCGGTAGGCAGGATTAGATATTCTGGGAAGTCCTCTAACCTCGCCGGTAGTCCTTGAGAAAGGGGCATACGATCATTGGACACAGGGTCGTACTCGCTGAAGGGTCCGGAGCTGGCGATGGCACTGGTATTGAAGGCCCAGGTTTCGAGAATGGTATCTAGTCCAGTTGCGTCGCAGACAGAGTGGTGAACTCCAACTGTAAGGAGAACTCCGCCCTCGATGAAGTTTGCCTGCGCAGCTAGGACGGGCTGAGTGGCTTGTAAAACTTGGAGGGGAGATGTGAGCGGAGTCGTGAGCTTAGAAAATGGGAAGTTATTCTCTTTGAGTTTGGCGTATGATGGCAGAATACTAGTGAGATCCTTGTATCTATACCTCAATTTGTCATTTCCAGTCACGAAATATTTATAATCATAGAGACGAACCGGAATTGAACACCATCAGCTCCATCTACAACTTAGATTCTGTTACTCTCTAGATCACTGCCCTCTTCTGGTCCCTGCATCAGAATGGTTAGTTATAGAATCCTTAAATAGATGTCATAGCCTACTCTCTGCGATAGACTTACTATATCTCCAGCAATCCAGGGAATAGAAGCAATTGTGCGAGCTAATCCTTCTCTCATCTTTTCGTATCTGTAAAGGTCAGACAACTCGAATCAGAGCGTAGCTAAAGAGGAGTCCGGTCTTACACGTTAATCCTATCTACATTAGCAGACAAAGGAAAGCACAAAATCCAACGACTTCCATAAAGCCTTGGCATATTCATATCTAATGGTGAGAGTGTTTGTTTGGCCGAATGTGTTGGAGAAATGTCATAGTTTGCAACACGAACAAGATCTTTATTTGATCTTCCATTAAGGCTTAGGCCCTCAAGGTCACCAGTGATAGCAGCCATGGTTACTTCACAGAAGTCTGATGATAAAAGATTGTGGGGGATTCGATGAAGCACAAGTAAGTCTCACAAGTTTGAGCAGCTTGCTTTTAAGTATTCGTGGATAAGACAACCCCTGCCAAGCAGTCTCATGCAACTACGAGATAGCCAATTTAAGTCTACTTAATGGCCAATTGGCCATCGGAACGTTAGCTTCATCTGACTTCAACAACTATTAAGAAGGATCCATCAATAGTTAATTATTCAAAGCCCATTCGCCCCGCGGTCATTTGTCATCCAGAATATCGCACGTTGATTGGCCATCTCAATTGTTTCCTGATTCGGTTAATCATGTTCTGCGAAGAGTGCTACTCTTACCACTTTCGGTTTGAGTGGGACCTGATGAGCAAAAAAAGGGAGAGGTTTGTTCGTTTAGAGACTGGCGTGAAATGACAATTTACACGCAATCGAACCTGAAATTCTCGGGTCTGCCCAAGAGCGTTTGGCTTTGAGCCCCAGAGACAACCTTCGCCTGTGGTTCTCCATACTCAGCGATCCATTGTAGTTGCGCACGCATCCACCGCCGTTGAGTCTCTGGGATCGATGATACACTGCATGAAAGATAGAGAGGCCATACGAGGGAAAATCTCCCTGTATATTCAGAATTACCGACTCTACTCGCCGAATTCTGTGGCCAGGTGGACTTGTCATCTTGGGATTTGACGTTGGCAGCAGGTCTTTTCAAATGTGTCAAGTCATAGCCTAGAAGAAATGGAACACTAGCGCAGATGTCGTTGACCAATACGCCGTTGAGCTGCGTAATATGAGTGTTTTCGGCGTATTTCTTGCCACTTTTCGAGGAGGGGCACAGCCAGGACGCGGCTCGAAGAAAAATCGATTGAATGATTAGGCGTGACACGCGGTATAGATTCCACACCCGTGCAATATAAAAGTCTAGGTATCTGTGGATATCACATGAAACGTAGCATGAAGCTGAGAGTTCTGGACTGGATATCGAGTTGAGGTTCGTAGCCACAGAATACGACCATGCAGGAGGTACATTATTTACCCAATCCGCAAGCTCACGATCCAGGTCTTCAGCAGCTCGAACAAGCTCAGAAATGTCGGTCTCAGAAATACTACACTTTGCCCGTGAAAGATTTTCGTTGGCGAGGGACTGAAGTTGCGGCACTTTAATCGCTTTGGAAAGTAGTCGGTCCTCGGTATTCTCAAACGGGGAAACGGCGTCAGCAAGCTCATCAAAGATTGGATCGACTGGTCGCGAAAGTTGAATATGACTATGAACCTGTAATGAATTTGTCAGAATGCTGGTCAACATATGGGGAGGATTCTTACAGCATTTCTTCGAATGAACAGAAACATTTTGCACTGCAGTGGCGTCGACAGATGCTCCTTCCCACGAACTCTAAGGAGTGCAGCAGCTCCATCCACATGTGATCCCCACGCTGAGAGTACTTCGGAATCAAACATAATGGTCTATGAGAAGTTACAGGCTTGAATCAAAGGGCTCAATCTTAAGACTCGGGAAGAGGTAAAACTGACTTCGTAGCCACATAGAAGTAGCACCGCGTATAAGTTCTCGTCGCTCTTAACTTCAATTGGATTAAGAATTACAGCTTTCAGTGCAGAGATTGATTGCACATAGTACTTTCTGGATGCCCTCATGGTGTGAGTATGTTTACCTCTGGATTTTGCACACTAGCATAGCATGTGTCAACAATTTCTCGAGGGATGAATTTAAGGAATAGGGCAAGGGCATCTGAATATATCAGGAAGTTTCTAGCATTAGAAACCGAAAGAGTCGAGATTTTCTATGAAACCAATTAAGAAGTGACATACTATTGCGTGGGATATTGCCTGTGCCGCGAAATATAGTGCAGAGTTTTCCCGAGTCCGCGAGAAAAGAGCAGGAAGCTGCAGATGAAGATATCGAGAATGGTCAGACTCAGACGTAGTACAGATGACAGCTTGGTAAGAGTAGCTAAGAGTCTGGTTTTCCTGTGAGGGAAAGAGAGATCGAGCCATGCCGGGTAGCGGATATCGAGGGTTCTTCCTGCATTGGGTGCCCGAGAGGTTATGTGAATGCACCCCTCGAACGGAAGGAGCGGAGCAGCTTCCTGACCTTCGAAGCCTTCTGTTTGACTTGAAGTCTGATTTTCCGCTCTCGATGCGAAACATAAGGTCGGCTTCATCTCGATAGCCTCCACAGACTTTCTTTAGCCTCACGCATCGCGAACACTCTGGACGCTTTTCATCGCACTATTACATATGTCGGCACAGTCTATCTCAACTCGGATGGCAAGCAAACCTTTACGTGTATCTTTCTATACAGTGCATTAGCCAAGCGCTCAAAGCAAAGGGACAAATGATTTGTCTCCGGGGGGTTCAATAACCTGCAAGTCTCGCATCCTCGACTTGGTATGCCAGTATATGTCATCCTGCACTGTGCTCTACGCGATCTGTTTATATAATCCTAATGTTCAATGCCCGTTATCTTCTTATAATCCTTGGCAAGGTAATACGTAGGGAGAAGTTCGCACTTTCAAAATCCTGGTGACGAGGTACACGACTATTTGTGCTAGGACGTGCATATTGAGGTCTGCATTGTGGAGATTATTTAAGGGGCTGAAAAGCTTGGTGGTGTTGTGCACGCGCTACAGTATAGTACAGTACAGTAGGAATGAACAACATACGCGTTGCACAGATGAGCTCCTGCCTCGCAAATTTCTCGAAATATCCATGAGCGGTTTGCTAGATGGCCCTTCTTCGCCTCCATCCTCGATAATAGGATTCTGATGAACGTGAACTTGCGGCTTGCTCCGCCACCGTGAGTCACGATTTAGGTACGGTAGGCGCAGCATTCAAAGTCGTGCTTTCCTTCTAAATCAGACTGAGATATCGGTGAGTGAGTCAAACTTTCAGTGCATAATTTCGAGGGACTCTCCTTCCATTCCCACGTACTAGCAATCCGGATCACCGTCGCGCGCAGCCAAGTCTGGCAATTTCCATTGTCCCAGAATTTCAGAGACATTCGAAACACCATCCATGGCGGGCATCTACCATCGCATCCCAGGCCTCAAAGCCGCCATCGAGAAGAGGCCAGTACCTATAACAGCACCATTCATCTCCCAAGCAGACGCAGAGCGCAAATTCGACGCACTATCAAAAATCCTCACCCTCCCATCTCCAGACTCAGACCAACCACACAATTCTCTCCTACCTCGCATCATTCTATCAAAATCGGGCCCTTTTGCATTAGGGTTACCTTTATTTCCCGATGAAGCTCTCGAATGCTTCATTTTCGGCAACGTGTCAGCTGACAATTTCGTCGATCTGTTCTGGGAGGCTGTGGGCAACGATTCGGCAGATGAGAATGTCCCGGCCGGTGTGAGACATTCTGTTCTGGTCTACGAGGTCGAAGAATTCTCGGGTCCTCGGATCCTATTGAGTTGTGATGGGCAACTATTTCAGCTTACTTACGTTCGGAAGGATGAGATGGATCTCCTCCAAAGCGTGGAAGAGAATTTCCAGGCTGCTGGTAAGGTACAGAGTCACTTGGAGCAATACCCGACGATTGAGCACGCCTACGGCTACATAAAGAGGTGGGTTAGAGCAAGGGGTATATCGAGCCTATCCGACCAGAGGATCTTTCAACTGGTACGGAAATATCACTCCGATTTAATTGTCTCAGAAAATATGGGACATTCACCCACACCATCAAAACTGGTATCCGACTTCTTCCAGAACGATGCGCAAGCGTTTGATCCTGTCATTGATGCTGCAAAATCGACCGAAATTAATGTCTCATACGATATGGAACAATGGGAAACCCTTCTCACGGCCCTCGATACACTACCATTCCAGGATAAAATGCAATTCGCACACTACATCCGGGTAGCAACAATGTACTCAGGACCATCACGCATCCAGGCTGGGGAGTGGGTATCCATGGTCGAAAGAAGGGTAGGAAAGCTCGAAGAACGGCTTCAAAGGGCTGCCCCCAAAGCTAGCATCAGGATGTGGCCGCAACGTCTCACCCAACAAGCCTCCGACAATTCCATTTTTGAAGTCTCATTCATTGTGGGACTTTCAGCAGACGCTCTATCCGAGGCTGAAAAGCTTGCCCGCAAGCTCGAAGAACAAGCACAAGAAGATAAATTGACCGTATCAGGAATCTGCTTTATACGTATCCAGCTAGAATTGCAAGAGGACATTGAGAAGGAAGGACCCATCGTAACTTGCATCACGGACTTCCCAAGAAAATCTCTCACAGGAGATGAGACATCGAACTCGAGGCGCAAAAAGGATGGAATCATGCCTACCAAGCAGAAGAAGAGCGGAAAGAAGGTTGCTGCGGACGAGCACCCGGATGATCACGAAAAAGGCAAGCGCTTCCGAACAGCTGCTGAAGTGCTCAATCGGTTAAAGTATGACACTTCCTGGGACATTGACGAATTCGTGATTGGCTACGAGGATAGGCATTCAGCTACGATGCAGGAGAAAGCAGCAGGAGACTGGGTTCGAGAAACCACGGCGGAAGAGTTCATACCAGAGCATAGGATTGAGTATTTCAAGAGGGTTACCCGTGGGGAGTTTCTGTGGCATAAGTCAAAGAGGGTGGATCGGATCTTCAATTCCTAGGCTGGCTTTAGCGACGGACTTACATGCCGTGATACCCCCTAATGAGTAATAATCAATCAAAATACCCAACGTTAAAATGTCCTAAATGAAATGAGACTTTGTAAATGCCCGTAAAAAAGGGGGCTTTGGCAATAACCCGATTTCTTGACCCCACTACCCCGCCAAGTAGTATAAAATTTCCTCCCCTCTTCTTGCAATTTTCATAAAGACATTAGATCTCATATAATAATTAATCGAAATGGCTCACTCCTACTCATCTCAATATCCTCAAGGTATCCCAGTCGACGACGGCATAAAAGCCTACTTCGAAGAATTCTACAAGACGAGTGATATACCAGATGCACATGAGAAGTACGCGGACAGTTTCACGAAGGATGCTACGCTCGTGATGGGATTGAAAATTGGCAAGGGCCATGATGGTATCATCCCTTCTTACTTTTCATTCCTAATTCTGCTCCTTTCAATTGAAATTGGGCGAGAATAGGAATAGAGCTGATCAAACCTCAGAGATCCTAGCAATCCGCAAAGGTATGTGGACCGCCGTCTCCTCCCGGCTCCACAGCCCGCTCAAGATCTTCCCGTTCGGGGAGAACGCAGACGAGGTGATGCTGCACGGGACTGTGGCTTATGGGTTGAAGGATGGCAGGATGGCTAATGTGAGTGTTTTTGAAACGTTTGGAAAGGGAGAGGAGTTCTGATGGGGAGTATTGTAGGTTGAGTGGGCTGCGAGGGCGAATCTGGTGAAGGTTGATGGGGCGTGGAAGATGAGGTTCTATCAGGTTTATCTTGGTGAGTAGGAAAGCTTTGCGGGTGTGAGGGGGATGAATGGGATGCTGATGTTGGGTAGACTCGGCTGCTATGGCGAATGCGAAGTGAAAGCACTGAGAATGTCTGTAGAAGGACATGTAAGAAAATTTGATATATCTTCGTTCTGCATAAAGAGATATGCCACCAAAGCAAAAACCAAAGCCTCTCCCTGATCTTGCATCTATCTCATAATTAAATGCACAACCCTGACCCAAACTCCATTTTGAAGATCCCCAACGCCAATTCAAGACAATCTGTCGCTTAGTCCATATCCATCTCATCCTCCACACCCCCATCAACCAACACCCTCTGCTTCTGCCTTGTCTTCTCCCGTCCAAAAACCCGCGTCTTCTCCCTCTCCAACACAACCTCCTCCTCCTTCTCCACCTCATGACCAGCCTCCTCCATCGCCCTCCGCTCACTCCCCCTAATCCTCGGCAACAAATGCTCGTTCTCCGCGACCAGCTTGCGATCAATCGCCTTCTGGCGCTCCTTGTTCCCCTTCATGCGGTTCTTATAGTGCACGCGCTCGCGCTTGTTGCGGATCTCGGTCTGCCGCTCGATGGCGTGCTTGGTCTTGGCCCAGAGCTCTGGGTCGTAGCGCACGGGCACGTTGCGCCGGGCGGACAGGGCGAGCGCGCCGTCGACGACCATTTCTTTGCCCGAGGCTTTGCGGAAAGCTTTTGTCCAGGCGAGCTTGCGGGGATTGCGCTTCATTTTGAACTGTTTGGATACTTTTGTTAATGTATTGTCCTAGCCTTGAGAGGAAGCATGGAAGAAGGGAAGGGAGACAAACATTCTTGTGGCATTTACTCCTGCAAAACCGGAATGTGCGCGCATCATTTCGCACGAATGTGATGCCCTTGCTGGGGTAGCAGGGCCGCGAGCAGAAATAGCACGTCTCAATCCTATACATCACCTTTATCAGCGACCTTCCTCGGCCCTTTCATCCTCATCTTAAGCACATACCTCATGTTGGCGGTGTCGGATCTCGATGTTGAATTTCGCCGCTTCTTTATCGTGAAGCTTTGTGGAAATAAAAATTTGGTGGAGTTGCCGCTTGTCGCGGAAAATCATGTCTCCGACCCCGGCCTGCCAAAAATCGTTCGTCCCGGGACGTTTTCTTGCCTCTGCAAATGTCTGCGCAACCTCAGCAACAATCTCCTCCTGAAAAACGTTATACGATGGCTACGATTGTCGCATATGGTGTCGGCATTGCCGCTGCTGCTTTTGTTGCATGCTCCCCTTTTCCTGCCCTACCGATTTTCCCTTGTTCAGGATTCATAGCTAAACTCTCTATGACAGGGTCGTGCAGGACTCGTCGCCCTCCGACGCTCGCGCGGCGAAGCTGGGACGTTGGGGAAGGCCTTCTATAAGGGTGGTTTCGAGTCAAAGATGAACAGACGGGAGGCGGGTTTGATTCTATCACTAAGGTACGTTGAGAAGGCGATGAACTGGGAGTAGGGCTGATCAGAATTTAAACAGCGAGAGACAGCTCACGAAAGAGCGCATACGCAAGAACCACCGCACGCTTATGCTTCTGAATCATCCGGATCGAGGCGGGAGTCCGTATTTAGCGACGAAGATCAATGAGGCGAAGGAGTTTTTGGAGAAGAGTCGGTGAGACCGAGGGAGGAGCGGGTATATAATGCTGTATGTGTATGAGGAGGGTTGTATGATATTGGAAGAATTTTTGGCATCAGCGATGGCGTTTGGGCTGCTACTACGATTTACTGGGGATAGATATCAGATCTCGACTCTGGATGAAGAAAATAATGGAAGCATTCAAACAAGGCCCGGGATGTTCGCGGGAGATATTGAGAGATGTTCAAGTCCGGGTTGAGTATATACCAATTCCTGCCTCTTTCTCATTGTCTGATTCTTTGTGGAACAAACATTTGGGAATTGCGGTCTGTTCGTCGGTATTACTCGGGTGTGGTAATACCTTATGGTTCCTAGCTATCACCGGATCACGCAAGCATTTGAAAATCCTTTTCAGTCGAAGAGACTTCATCTCTATTGAACTTCTCTACCATCGAGAAGAAAATAAGCGCTAAGTTGCGGGCATATGCATTGTCTTGGTGCCCTCCTATAACCCATATCGATTCATCCTGATATATATCGTTTTGACGTCTTCCTATGCATACCTCTGTCAAGCTTCCCTCCAATCCAACGCCTCGATCATGCATTAATCATATATCAAGCTGTGCTGATCTGAAGTCGTGACCTTAGGTATGGTCATACCATTCCGATTAGCCCTTGACTTTGATCTTGACGACTCCTCACTACTCTCTGTCCGCGTCTTGCTGAAGGCCTCAATGAGACCCGGGGATAGAGGACGGCCTGACTTCCATCTTGGATCAGGGGTCTCTGAAAGTCTTTGCAAATTGTTCACGCCCCATCCGCTGTTAAGGTTGTATTCCAGGTTGCCCTTGATGGCGGATGATATGGTCTGAGTGAAGGGGTCGTCTCGTGAATTGAAGTTCTGCGACTTCGACTTCTGGGCTGGTCTGTCGCCGAATTCTAGCTGGCTTATAGCATCATTAAGAGTGCTGATGTCTTTGCCCTTTCGAGATTTGACCTTGAAGTCCGGCGCTTTGGTAGACATGTCTTCCTGTGTTCCTTGAAGCCAAGAATTGACTGCTTTCTCATTCACGTCAACCACAGCATCCTGGGTCTTAGAAGACAAGCCCGACTTGGCTTTCTGATTTCCGTGGAGCCAGGAATTGACTGCTCTCTCATTTGCTTTGTCTGCAGCACTAGCCGTATAACGCTCATTTTTATATGAGCTACCGCGTGGTGGAACATTCTCCAGTATCTTCCACGAATCCATTCGTTTGCCTTGGGGCTTCGTCTCTGCCTTCTTGGCATCTGGGGAAACGGGGGTAACGGCAGCGCCTCCATCACTGCCCTCAGAAGACCATCCATCCTCCCTGTCGACCGCCGCTTTCTCAGCATCAGCAATACTCCTAGATGCAGTCAGCCAGCAATTTAGTGACGTCTAGGTCTAAACTTACTCTCGGATTCTCTTCTGCTTCTCTGCCTCTTTGCGCTCTTTGCGCTCAGTATGTTCACTCAAATGCTTGACCGCGATGCCGATCATGGCCCAGAGCGTATACACAGCATCGTTACCTGCGTTATGCAGGTTCCAACCGACGAGGCCAATGTCAGCGAGGATCTTAGCCAGCTTGCTCTGTTGAGTGGTACGGGTCAAATACTTCCACATGCTCGCTGTGTCGACGGTCTCAAGTAGATTTGAGAGGTTGTACACGTCGTAACCGAGTTTCTTGAGGTAGTTGATGTCTTGGCCAAGATCATGGCCGACGAGGATGACGCTCCGCTTCTCCTCGGGTGTAGTGTCGTCTCCTTTCTTTGAGAAAGGATATTTGAAGCAGCTCGCTACAGCACGGGGAGCATCTTTCAGGTTGATGAACTCGCTGTCTCTATCTCACGAGTTAGCTCCACTTGGAAAAAGGGGCACAGAGTAAACATACCCAAAATCAAATCTATCCGCGCAACCTTGAACGAACTCGGTGTTGTTATAGTCTTTATTCTCATTGATCCGAAAATGCCTCGCCCTGATCAGTTGTTGCCAATTCGCTCCCCCCTCACCCGGCACAATGCCGACAAGATCGTCAGTATCGAGGGTGGCGATACCAATCTCCGTGATGACATTGTTGTTCTTCTCCCAGGCTTCGATATCGACACAAACGAAGATGACTCTCTTCTCGAATGGAAAGGGAGCCACGATTTTAGGATTGAAGTTCAGAGGCGGTGGTTCAACAAGACCAGCAGCTTTTTTCGCAGCAATAGCTTCCCAAGTCAAACCTGCAAACTCTCCGAGTCAGTATTCCTCTAACAAGAAGGAAAGAAAGATTCTGTATTTTCAGTCTCGGTGACATCACAGACCTCTCGTATCCCTCGGCAAATACTTCTTACAACTCGCCTCCCTCAACCCCAAATATCTCTGCGTCCTCTTCAACGAGTCCTTCCAGCTCTGCTGATTAAACACGCGCTCCCTCTTTGCTTTCTCCTTGTTCGCAGTCTTCCTACCCTTCTGTGCGGCATTCATTAGCTCGAGCTTCGCCTTGAAAGCCTCGAGTGCCTGCTGCGTTGGCGTGACGGAGGACTTGGGCTCGTTCTTCGGCTTGTAATAGGTGGGTGGGATGTTGTTACGCAATGTTTCCGCAGCCTCTTTGTTGCCCGTGCGGCCGAGGTAGCGGGGGCCTAGATGTTTGGAGGGTTAGCAAAAGGTGTTAGGGACTTAGTGATATTTCAGATCCTAGGGAGATCGGAATATGCATACGTGGCGTGCCATCGTTCTCGAAGGAGACCATGAAGAAGCCGTTTGCCTGTCCAGAAGGCATGGCGAGGTTGGTATCTAAAGTTTGATTGATGAGTTCGAGAAAGTCCTGGACTTGCTTGGCTGGAACCAAAAGAATTGGAAGAAGGTTGAGGTCCGATTTAAGGCGGTAGAGGTAGAAGCTGGTGAAGTGTCAGATCGGTTTTAGTGAATGGTGGAATTGGTGAAGACATACAAATCCCAAGTCCGGTCTGAGATCTTGCCTTGCTCAAAAAATTCGTCTGCGACCTTGAAAGATGTTAACTGCGAGAATCTGTAGAATAATTTCCAGAAATGTAAGACAGATAGGAGTGGAAGTTGCGAAGTGAACCGGAAAGACCGCCCCTAGAAAGTTTGGTGAAGGATGGAGGATAGGAAAGAAAGGTCAGGAAAGAGCGAGAAAGTCAAGTGAATATGTAAAATCAATCATACCTTCTTCCGATTGAAAGTCGAAACCCAGAAATACGGAAACTTCTTCAACGCCTGCCACGGCACAAACGCCTCTCCCTCCGGCGCCACGTCCCCCGACTTATACTCCGCGTACAATGTCGTATCATACGTCGAGTCGACATCGACTTCGATTAAATTAGCCTCATCACCACCACTGTGATCTCCCTCTCCTTGTTCCTTTCCCGCCCCCGAGACAAGAATACGTACTAGAAGGACCAGGTCCAGCAGCTTGCCGATTAATTTCTATCAAGAAAACATCAGTGATTGAGAAGATGGGGAAGAAGGGAAGGACTAACCATTCTTCGACACCCCAGCCATTGCCTGCACCTTCATATTGTCCGTGATAATCTCGCCCTGCTCGTCGTCCGTGCTACCCTCATACAGGTGTGCTGGCCGAGGCACCTCGTGCGTCCAGGGTTTGCCGTCTGCACCAACGTCCATATTCATTTTCGTGAGAAATTTCCTCACGAAAACGGGCTGGGTGGTTGTAGGATGCGGGTTATGGGGTGAGATGGATGTATTGTGGTGTGTTTGCAAAGGAGGAAGGAAGGATAGCGGAGAAGAATCTGCAGCGACGTGCTTAGATCTTGCGAGAATTTATGTTGTGAGGACAAACATTCACCGAGACATTTCTGCCCGCTTTTCTTGAATATGTAGATGGGGTTTTCAGTCAATAGACGAGTCCAGCGCATGAGGTCTCAAGTGTACTTTTTCACTTGAGATTTTCTTCCCTTTTCCGTCGGTAATTTTGAGGCACAAGTCTCATAGTAGATTCGTCAATAGAACTTCTTAAGTCTCAGCAAACATTTAAGCAAATAGAAAGATTCATAATACAAGTCCTTGATGCCCCGGCAAATAGCTTGTCGTCTCTAGCAAACTTCCCATACGACGAGGGTTCCTCCAGCCGGATCATCACTTCCTCCGCTTTGCCTCTTTAATTATCCGCATCGCTGCTTTTTGAAGGAGAAAGGGGCGATGAAAGCTGGCATCAAACCTCGCGAGTGCTTCACGTCCTTCTTCAATATCACTATCGATATAGCCACAAGGAAGATTCAGCGACAAGGACATGACTCATCCTCATTAGAAACGCGCCCCGGTCCGCCTCCGCTCCCCTTTTCATATCCCATCCCTACCCCTGACGACCCACCGGAACGCACTCCCGCGCCCGAAGGACAAACCCAAAAGTCAAGTCACAGATTGCATTTCTTGGAAGCGTTTGATGGAGTGGTGGAGGTCAAACTCAGACCTGGCATGATAGTTCAATTTTTGAGCCGCATCCACGCGGATTTGCTCTTTCTGCCGGCTAATAAACCTTCCCTCGTCTCCAAATAACCATCCACAATGACCTCTCACATCAAGTGTAGAGTGATAATCCCCATTCCTGTCACCTTCCACCCAACACTCCCAGTCCTCCTCCACTGGAAGCCAAAGTAAAGATTAAAGTACATATATGCAATAGAGCAGAGAATCATAACAGGCCCGCAGCCCGTGTGTGTCGTTCCGTTCGCGTCGGAGGGGTAATCGTATATGAGTCGCGTGATGCCGGTGCTGAACAGAAGGCAAGAGTAGTGTTGAACGTCATCGAAAACAACAAAGGTAAAATATGTGCAGAAAGTGTATCTCCAAACAAAAGCCAAACCCAGGCAAGGCACCGAGCGCACGATACTTTAGCACAGGCTCAAGGACATCCCCCCTCATATCATATTCCGCAAGGAAAAAAAAAAGATAATGAAAATACGCCGCACCATTCCGTAGAGGAGAAGAATGCTGCCATAAACGTCCCAGACACGCTGTTCCGCTTCGCTACGCTGCGCTGTGCTGTGCTGTTGAAAAACCCATCTCAAGATCGATGCGCGCCGGCAGATCATAGCCGTCCCGATCCCGTTCTATGCACCCAACCCCCGAGAACCCAAACGCCGCTTCAAATATTATACAGATCCGAGTCGTAAAAGCGCCTCGACAGCCTCCCGCTCTTGAGCATTGGAGGTCATGCCGAAGGCGGAAAAATCGTTATTAGGAATTTGTTGTTGTGTAGAATGAAAAGTTGGTCGTAATGGCATTGACTTTGCCAGCAAGGAATGGGGTTGCCCACCACCGCTGTGGGGTCCCACCTTATATAAATGTGGTTTTGGACGAGAGGCAGTGTAGGAGGCAGACCGCAGAGCGGCTGCCCCGAGAGCTGCCCAGTCCTCCTCGTCGGTGAGACCGTCCGAGTCGTCATCCATGTCTTCGTCTTCGTCCGGTGACTCCGATGACGGATAAGGGTGATCCCCATCCATGGACATCTGTATGTCCATATCGTCATCGTGAGAGAAGACGGCCGAATCGCCAGCCCAGCTGGATTCCGGTAGGTTCGGTCGCGTCCGCCCATTGTTCCCAGGGATTGCCAGACCTTGAGAGTATGAAGACGGTGCACTCGGAGGTGGCGATCGCTGCGAACTCCTGCTCCGAGCATTTTGACCTTTCACTCTCGCGTCCCATCTCCCCCATCCCACTTTCTCAAACTTGACATCACCCTTCAAGCCCCCGCCTTCTCCTCCACTACCGCGTCCCTCTAGAGCGCCCACTACCAGTCTTCTGGCCTTCGCAGGCTGAATGTACGGGAATCCTGGGACCGAGGTTGTCAGGTAGCCCATGATGTGGCGGATAGCCAAGGGACCGTGATTCAAGAGGATGTCAGGAAGATAGTGCTTCGCCAGAAGAGTTGGCGTGATCGCACCAGTCGTATCCAGCCCAGGAAACCTAAGACGGGGTCCATTTTCCGAGAACGTATCCTTATCGCTCCCCGATGCATCCTGGAGCTCCAGGTCGGAGTCGACGGGTTCCAGCTTCGGCTGGGTCGTCGAGCGCGTCCCGTACGGCTTCCCATGGGGAGGCAGGTTGGGGGAGATAGAGTTCGGAGGAGTAGGGAGGGCTTGGGTTTTCGTCGCAGGGACGCTCATGGCCGCTACAACAGTGAAGTTGTCTCGGCCATAGGTCTTCGGGATATCGCGAGCAGAGGTCGCCATGGCTGCCATTTCGGAGGAAGTTGGGTTTGTACGTTTCTCTGTAGATGCGCGGCAATGAATCAGTAAAAACTATTAATAACGCGTTGTGTTAGGCTGAGATCACTCAGCAGGATTGCGTGGGATCTGACTCACTCGACTTGCGAGAGAAACGTGGTAAATTGCTCGAAGGACGCGACGGTGAAGCTCAAAGCAACGGATAGTCGTGTCGTGGAAGTAGCTGGTGACCTGGCACGAAGTGTTATCGGGCAAGGCAATAGAGCTGCTGCGAAGGTCGAAGCTGCGAGCGATGGATCTGGCTACGGGTTCCTTGTGAAGATGGCGTACGCGAGGCAATTGCAGAGATAGGTCTCTGCGGCGATTTCTGGAAAATTGAGCGTGAAGAAATGGGCAGGCTTTGGCGTTGCACGAAGCGACGGAAGTCCGAGTGGTCAAAACTGTGAGTTTGCTGTTAATAACGTGTTGTTGGTTGTGTTGAGGTCTTTGTCCGGATGCGTGAGCTTCTTCTAGGTAATCCACGCATCTACGCTAAAGTCGCTAAGGCCCAGCACATCGGCCAAGACGGGCCCACCAAATCTGCTGCAGCAGCAACCCGACATCATTTCCATGCTGGGATCCAGGTTCGTTCGCTCTTGCTGCCAACTCCAGGTTCCATCTTTGCGAAACTCTGTTGCTCATGGGATTACTTGTTCACGCCCATAGCCGTTTCACACAAACACATAATCTGAAGTTACCTGCAAAGTTCCGCATCAACGTCTGCCATCGTACAAGTACATAATTTGATGTCCCATTCACGAGACCTGATTGATGATTCTACAGCCTTCCACATCGGAAACAATGGGACCCAGCAGCAGGGCCGTCCAGGACATCTCGGTAGCGTACCAGCGGGAGATGCGCACCTGAGCCAGCCTAAAAGCCCCCCCAAACCTGGCCTAGATCCGCAGTTCCACGTTGTTTCCTTTCCTCTCTCTCATTCGCCAGCTGCTCTTAGTAACGATCACCCGACACACAGAAGCATGGCACGCGGCCTCAACACCATTTGTTCCCTCCACCCCGAAAGCCTTTCCCACGTTCTCAAATGCTGCCACGATAGCAAGTGCTAAATAGTGACATTTGCGCTGGCCCCGCACGCCAAAGCACCATGACAGCTGCTTGCGTGGAGCCTTGAAGTTTAAGGTGCAAGAAATCCCCCACAGCCGCGGGAAAGTTCGGGGGTGTGGACCTGGCACCGAGAATCCCGTAAGCCACTCGATTGCGCATCGTGGGCAGAGGGACAGGTGATAAGGCGGCATCACATCATCGTGAATGTCGCGCAGATGGATGGCTTGCCGGTTCTCGGAGATCGAGTGTGAGGAATGTCCTGGATCGGGCACAGTAGGTTTGTACAACGCGCACCGTTTGATTGTGTCATGGTAATTATTTGTGTTGCCTTGTGCTATAGAAGTCTTTTGGTGGGTAACTCCCACTCATTCTTGTGAGTGTTGATGTACATTAATTGATTCAAGAACGTGAGCCACGATGCTGGCTAAAGCAAAGAGCTCCGATAGAGGCAACTAGTCGTGTAACATCGTGAAAATCCGGGTATCATAACTTTTGACGATAATATGTGCAGGCATTCATGCACCTTGGTTCAATACATACCTCCTGCAGGCCTGTTTCTATGTAGTTAGTCTTGGAATTCGGAGGAAATCGCGGCGAGAAGATACGTACCGCTCTCAACACATCCAACCTCTCCGTCGACTGCTCAAACACCCGCTTATACTGCCTAATACTCTCCCTCAACATATCCCTCTGCGTAACCTGGCCCTCACAAATACCCTTCATCCTGAGCTCCATCTCCTTCCGCAGAAATGGCTTGCTGAGACTGGTGTCAAAGCCCATCTGATCATAACCCGTGACCAGTGCTACGCCAAGCGTCGAAGGTATGAACTCCACCACACCCATCGCGTTCGCATTTCCAACAGCAGCTCCTCCTCGTGCACCTCCTCTTCCTCCACGTCCACCTCTGCCTCCTCTACCACCGCGTCCTGCTGCTGGTGCATCATTGTTACCGCCTCCTCCGCCGCCTTTGGGTCTCGTAAATGCATAGTTCCGTTCTTGGATCTTAGCGATATGTTCAGCCATCGTAGCGTCCGTCCCAATGCCATTAGCATCCATCAAGGCAATGAGATCGGGCTCCGTAAGATACCCCGGCGCAGACGTCTTGCCATCTGTCATCATGGCTTCCGTAGGTTCGAATCTCTCTCCTACTATAAACTTCGGTAGCATTGCGCTGCTCGTCCATCGATCGTAGGTGTATACATCTAGGTAATTTCGCTCCAACACGATAAGTCCATGCGCTGCAAATGCTTCATCGCCATACTCGATCTCGACGTCTGTTTGTTGGCCTTTGGCGTCTTCGGAACAGCAGGCCAAGAAGCGGCGTGTGATAAACTCGTAGATTCTGCCTTCTTCAGCGTTTAGAGCAGTAGGCGCAACGTAGGCAACGGGGTGGATAGGTGGATGTGCTTTGTCGTCGTTCTTTCCTTGTCGTGGCTGTGAAAATCCTCCATTGACCAGATTCTGAGCAAATGTTCCCCATCGGTTGTCTTGTGTCTGCTTTGCACATAGGGCCCGAAGATCCATTCCCTTGTCGAAACGATCCGTCTCCGTTCGGGGATAGCTGATGAAGCCTTTGTTGTAGAGGTCTTCTGCAATCTTCATCGCACGCTGACTGTCCATCCTCAGGAATAAGCTGGCCATTTTCTGTAGTTCGACTGTAGTCAAAGGTAGGGGCTTCCATTTCTTCGTCGGTTTCTCTTGAACATTGGTGACTTTCGCTATTTTGGCGGCAAGGCACCTTTCGAACAAAATCGTCACCGCTGCGCGATCAAAGAGGCGGACCCGTCTCCAGCTAAAATTGACATCCATATTCTCTCGCCTATGAGTGACCTTGATGCTCCAGTATGGCTCCGGCACAAAGTTTTTGACTCTAAAGTAGCGATCGACAACGAAACCAAGGGTAGGGAATTGGCATGATCCTGCACAAAATCAGTGCTATTCCATCCCAACTTCGACCAGGGAGGAGCTTACCGTAGCTTACCACTCTCCTCTTGCCAGTAGTCTCGTCAATAGCTAAAGAGCCACCCAAACTTGTCACCGTTTTGGTCGTCATTCTCGTGAAAGCGTATCCGATTCTCAGATCCAGTTCAATACGTGCTGCTACAGCTTGCACTTGGCGGTCATCAAGATCGATGGCATTCTTGGCAGCACGGATGACATGACTATGAAAGATTAGATAGAGTAATGTAGCATTAGAATTGAGACTCACGTTCTCTCGATGTTGCTGAACCGAGCCCTCTTGACCTCGATATTTGCATTTCCTTCTAAAGCTTGTGTTCGTACCTCGGCGCCGATGTGCTCGCCTTCTCGATCGCAATCGGTCCAGATGAAAAGAGCCCGGGCTGACCGTGCTTCGTTTTTGATGTTATCTGCAATAGCGTCTTTATCCTAAACTCAAATATCAGTCGAGTTCTATTGCTGAGAGAAAAGCCTTACAGACCTTATCTACCTTGATGATTACAGGGGCCTGGAAGAGGGCGTCGGGAGGTGGGTAACTCCAATCACGCTCGTACTCCTCGGGGAATACAGCATTGGTCAAATGGCCAACGACGGATGTCATGACAACGCTGCAATTGCCCCATCGCCCACCAAAATTGAAGTCAAAGCAGTAGTTCTTGATATATTGGTTACGTGTGTTGCGCTGAACGCCTCAGCTAGGCATCCGGTGAATCTTGAGATCTTCACTTACCGTTTGGTATCCGCCTCCAGAAAGATGGCCTGCAACAGCTTTTGCAATGGAAGGCTTCTCTGCCACGCAAAGGATCTTCATCTTGGCGGGTGGTTTCAACGAAGCCTTCTGGAGCAGTGGCAGAAATACTCTCATGGTAATTCACATGGGGCTGAGCTCATCGTGAACGGTGTCGCGAGTTGTCCCACTTGGAAAGAGTCGAAAGCTCTTCAAACTTTGGACTCGGCCTCAACAGCATACTTGACACGTCGAGGAGCTCAAAAGCCGATCATCTTCGATCTCCGTGTCCAGAAAGCGCGTGGTGAAGATTTCTTGTCAGCCCTGAATTAAGCTTATTTTGCTACAGTACGATAATTTATTTTTGTCGGCAGAGCGCCACACACCCAGCCACTCTGCTGGAAGAAGAACGTGGCGGCCCGATGCAGTGAAACCCGGGCTCTGCAGGTGCCGAGAGAAATCGTCATTGATTTGCGGAACCCCGTCCATCCCACATCTCACCCGCTTCCGTACCTTTTTCTGCAAAACAAAACAAACAACCCTTCCTCTTCCACTCTCTTGCAACCCCACCTCTCAATTGCTCATTCAAGCCATCAATCAATCAATCAATCATTCAACCAGTCGCCATGGCTCTCCCCGTGGTCAAAACGATAGCGGAGTGCTCCAATTTCCAGAAGACTGTGCTACCGTATATCCCACAGCTGTACGACCTCCCTCAACAGCTCATTCAGTCGTACAACAACCCCACCGAGCTCCGGAATATCTACCTGGCTACGAACCCGCTGATCAGTGCATTCGCCTTCTCCCTTTTCCTCTCGCCACTCTTCCTCCTCATCTCGGAGATCAACAGGAATTACTCGCAGGTAGATCGCATGTGGAGTCTCTTACCTACAGTCTACAACGCCCATTATGTTATATATGCCCATATGTCAGGCCTCCCGACTAGCCGCCTTGACAATTTGGTTGCTTTCAGTGTTGTATGGAGTGTGAGTAAGACTCTCGAGGCTCGAGGATGCGTTCTGACGTCTGTGCAGCTGCGCCTAACTTTCAACTACTGGCGCAAAGGAGGATACTCGATTGGCTCTGAGGACTATCGATGGTTTGTGAAGCAGAACAAGGATGTTCAGAACCAATGCTGATCGTATTTGTAGGGAGGTTCTTAGAGACTCCATCAACTCCACCCTCTTCTTCGTCTTCAATTTCCTCTTCATCTCGCTCGCACAAAGCATTCTACTCTTCCTGATCACCACCCCGACATACATTATGATCCTAGCAGCTCGCCTTGGGGTAGAGCCAAACACGGGAGACGTTGTATTTTCACGAGCGCTAATGGGTCTCGTTCTCCTCGAGTTCTTCGCCGACCAGCAGCAGTGGGGTAAGCTCTCAACACCTGCGTACAGACCACGTGCACTAACACATCTCCAGATTTCCAGCAAGCAAAGAAATTCTACCTGAAGAACGCCAAAGTCCCCCAGAAATACGACCAAGAAGACCTCGACCGCGGCTTTATCGTCACGGGCCTCTGGTCCTGGAGCAGACACCCCAACTTTGCTGCCGAGCAAGCTGTCTGGGTTGTGCTTTATCAATGGGGTTGCTGGACTACCGAAACACTTTATAATTGGACTGCTATTGGAGCTTTTGCATACTTGATCCTCTTCCAAGCCTCAACGTGGTTCACCGAGCTGATCACGGCGAAGAAGTACCCGGAGTATCGGGAGTACCAGCAGCGGGTGGGCAAATTCTTGCCGAAACTAACCAGCGATCTGCCCGGCGACTTTAGCGAGAAGAAGGCTACGCCGAAAGTTGAGAAGTCGGCTGCTGTCGAGAAGTATGCAACAAGATCAGGGGGCGTGGCGAGGTAAAGCATGGAGATTGTAGAACGGCATCCCAACGCATTTCACCTCTTGGGTCATAAACACGGTTGTATATAGGCAAGTAATTTTCACAAAATTAATATATCTTTCTATACTTACACGCAGCTGTGGCGTGGTATCCTGTATTCGCCTTGCGGAAGCCAAATTAGCCTCCGCTACCTATTCGAAAACATGCTGTCATCACTCCGAAACCCATTTCAAATTTTTGGTCCTTATTCTCTTCCCCACACTAAATCACTATTCATTAACGTGCCGAAATCCTCAAACACCACTCAATCTTAGCCTCTTTGGCGGATTCATCGCCACCCCGCCATGAAAGACGACCTCAACACTCCTGTCGACCATCAGAGACACAGAACGACAACCCATGCTAGGACATCCAATCTCCCACCGAAAACAATCGTGGGCTCCACCGTGACAGAAGTTCCACAAGAAGTGCCTCCAGACTACACCCTCCTCCCCTCTCGCCAGGAACGTAAAACGGCAATCAAGCTCCAACTCACCGAAGGCCCGAAACTAATCGGTACAGACCTGGAACTCCAGCGCCAGCGCGAGCAAAGAAAGAATGCGTGGGCAGCAGAGTACCCCTCGCCCAGCGAACCGCTCGATATTGAAGCATGCCTTGCACGGAAACCATTGCCCTGGACTTTCGCATACACACTCTCCTGTCTCTCGCAGGGCATTGCCGAATTCCCAACCCATCCACCAACCCCCAAATCTGACTCCGTCAAAGATTTGGAGGCAGAGAGGGACTTCGAGAACGCTAAGAAGCAGTGGAGGGAATGGGCGAAGGAGATAAAGAGGTTTGATTGGTTGGCGTGGAGGATAAGGCACTGGGAAAAGGTGGGGACGTGGAGGGATAGTATGGTATATGAGGCTGCTGGGCAAGGGCAGTTTCCGGTTTCAAGACGTCGGCAGTACGCGATACGGGGGACAGAGATAGAGATAGGGGAAAGATACCGTTGAAGGATGACGTAGCTGAGGTGTGGTTTGTCTGATTCTATGGCATTTGTCGGTGATGTTGACTGGCTACTATAGAATATTGAGCTCTTATCCTCAAGCACCTCGGGGCCATAAC
Source organism: Lachnum nothofagi (assembly GCA_003988875.1). NCBI lineage: Eukaryota > Fungi > Ascomycota > Leotiomycetes > Helotiales > Lachnaceae > Lachnum > Lachnum nothofagi. The sequence continues at coordinate 773,091 of QYSG01013334.1, forward strand.
GCTCCAGAAAAGGACATCAGATGGGCAAAGTGGCAGTTGAGTCGTTGGCCGTGGCGAAGTGGCACATTCTTGTGGGTGAGATCCTGCTGTATATTGAGAAAGAATTATAAAGCTAATAAATACAAAGTCAAGAATGCCCGTCCTATTACCTTCCACAACACTTCCCTATCGCCGGCCACTTCACCCACTTCCACCACTACTGACATGCTAGAGGGCTTGACCTAAGAGTCAGCAACGCACGTCGGCGTTGACAAGCCAACATCACATGTGAGTCCAGAGCAGCAATAGTAATCCTGCGTCTCATTCGAGCAGTCGCCATTAAGCGGGATGCAAGACCCAGCACCCGTCGACGTCGGCGCCGCAGAAGACGACACTGATGCCGGAGATGTCGGAGCACTGGTGGTCGTCGAGCCGCCATCAGCTACAATGCACGTCGGTGAGAACATCCCGAAGTCACAGGTCGTGGCCCCGGTGCTGCCACCGCAGCAGCCATACGTAACCGTCTGGTCAGTGCAGTCGCCTCCAAGAGGAATGCAGCTTGTAGCCGTAGAAGTCGGCGACGAGACTGTGGATGACGGAGTCGCTGTGGAGGTGGATGTTGGGATGAGAGTAGTGCTTGTGCCCGAGTTCTCGGCGACGCAGACGGGAGGGAAGAGGCCGAAGTCACAGGCTGAGCCCGGGCAGCAGCCGTAGGTGACTGTTTGGGCACTGCAGTCTGCGCCGAGAGCGATGCAGCTGGTTGCTGTTGAGGATGAGGAGGAGCTTGTGGACGTCCCTGTCCCTGATGATGTGGAGACGGTGGTTGAGGTTGAGGTTGAGGTTGGAGAGGAGCTGGCGAGACTCAAGAGGGATGAGGTGCATGGGCAGTAGTAGACGGTGCTTTGTACTGTCACAGTAGATACTGCGATAGCCAATGCTGGCATGAAGCCGGCGAGGAAGAGAGCGTTGTTGAGCTGCATACTGATTCAACAATGGGAAAAGTTTGAACGAGTGTGGGTGAAGGGAAGACCTGGATTGACTGAGGGACCAAAGTTAATGGGGGGGTTCTTATTCTTAGGAGAAAGGGCGTCTATTGGGATCCTCAAATTGAGGACTTTATGGTAGTAGCCGCTCTACTGAGTCTGCCTGCCTGGATCGAAGTGGTAGCGTATTTGCCGCCTCATCAACCTCGACTACTGTATCCCCTAGATATTGTCTTGCGCGTCTCGAAAATAAGCTGAATGGTGTAAGCGCCGCCGAACTGCATCTTTGAAGCCAAAGTCCCTAGGATCTGCCGTTTGTCGCTCTCAAGTAGGTACGGCTGGACCCATTCTTAGCGTCCCGTAGTTCCAGAGACAATTACTGTCAGGGTAATAGCGTCTCCACATGAGAGCTTGATTGCACGGAACGTTGGAACCTTGCGATGGGGCTAAGTTTAGGGCTGATTGTGCAAGTGTTTTGACCGCTTATGGCGCGGCGCTAGTCGACTTCAACATCAACTGCCCCTTTAGTTAACAGGCACTGGTCAGTCAAGACTCATCTTTCTTACCGCTAAACTGTTTCCTCGTTCGCCAAATGGATGATTGTTGCTTTTTCTTAAGTCTGAGGTTTCGGGGATCTTTGCTATGGTGATCCTACGTGTTTCTGACCACGAGGAAGGTCCACAGGATACAGGATGCAATCTGGCAAATACTCTTTGCTTTTGCTGAGCCTCTTCAGAGAATTTAATGATTTAGATTTTGTTGCAATCCTATTGGCTTGTAGTGCTCACCTAGGGTAGAGCGGGTGCTTAGTCATCATCTGGGCATATAAATCCTTTGTACGGTAACTAGCTAGGTAATATGTTTTCCCCAAAAGCCTCAATCGCTATTGCAACAGATTTTAGTACAAAGAACAGGGCCAATAGAACTGGAAGCATCTGTAGTTCCTGAGAGAATCCTTGCAAAAGTTCAGACCTAAACAAGGGAGTATGACTCCGCCAGGCTTTCTCCAAAGTCTCTTCTGGTCGTATTTCATAATTCGTACTGTGTAATTTGAACCAAATTAGTTGCTTTAGTTGACCAGAAAATGCCTTGCCGGAAATTGTGAAGCCGCGTTTTGAATATTCGGCTTTTCGGCTTTTTCGATTTGGCCGGCTAGCTTCCAATTGTCTGTTCACTCTTTTACTAGGGCGTCACTTGGGTAGTTAACAGCAAACACTTAATCATTCTAAAATACAATCTTATGGTGAGTGTTCCTGCCGTAAGGTCCTGGAACTCATGATTCTAAAGGGAAACATAGTCAGATCGACCGGAACATTTCATGACTCCTGAGAAGACAAAGAGGCTGCGGCTGGCAAGCGTGCGGGCAGCTAGACTGACAATAACATGCTAGTGATTTATCAAGCGGTGAAAGGACTAAAGCGATTTTGTCAGCCGCTTGACAATCGAATTTTGAACTAGTTTTGATTCCAGAGTCGATTGATCTGCGCAGGATCCTACTATACTTAATTCGAGGAAGGAACGCCTGAGCTTTTCACAGGATGAGCGATTGACATAGATATATCCAAGCTCCTGGCTGCTTCTTCAGCCATTACTTGCTCTTTCTGCTTTCCGCTTTCAAATTTAATCTCAAATCACGCTCGTTGCAACCGTTCAAGATGTTGTTCTCTTCTAAGATTTACTTTCTCCTCGCCACCTGGCTCGTCTCTGCCTCTGTGTGCGCGGTCTTGACGACCGATGCTCCTGTCACCGTCACCCAAGTCACCACAATCACAAGCTGTACAGCTGGCGCCACTTGCACGCCTTCGCCATCCTCCTCAGAATCAACGGTGACCTCAACAGCAGTTACTTCCATCATCAGCTGTCCACCAGGTGTCCAATGCTCAGCAAGTCCCACCGGAACTGTAACACCTTCCGTCGTCTACACGACCTACACCGTCTCTTCCTTCACAACCTATTGTCCAGCCTCCACAACCTTCACTTTCAACAGCCAGACCTACACAGTCACAAAGCCCAGCACTCTGACGATCACAAACTGCCCGTGCACTCTGACTTCTGCTATCACCGTCACTCCTACCCCCCAACCATCCACTTCATCCAAGCCCAATTCCAGCAAGCCAACAACGTCCTATGTCACCCTCACTTTCTCGACTCTAACGACATACTGTCCAGCCGCCACGACCATCACAACCAACGGCGCTACGTACACGGCCACGGGGCCTACGAGCTTGACTATCACGAATTGTCCGTGCACGGTCATTACTCCCGTGCCCGTTGTGCCATATAACAGCACGATGTCGCTTATACCATCTGGCGGCTCATCACCGGCTTCAACGTCGCTGGCTATGGTTACCGCCGCTGCCGATAGTACAGAGCCCGTATTGGGGAGGATTGTGACGTTGGTATTGGGGGCGCTTGCGTTTCTTTGAGAGGAATGTAAATTGTGTTGAAGTTGGATAACTTAGTGTTTAATAGTTGGTGGCGACATTTGAGATTATTGGGTTGTAGTGTATTAATTAACGGAAAATATCTCAATCCACCCCTTTTTAAGACATAATATCTCAATCCATCCCTTTTTAAGACATAATATCTCAATCCACCTTTATATACTGTACAAGGCCAAAAAGAGGTAAGCCCCTAATAGGATCTAGCATATAGGCAGCACTAATCAAAGTTCAAAGTAAGAGCTAGGTCAGGTTGTAAATTTTGTTTGTATATTTGAAGAAGTGAAGCTATTCGCAACCTATATATGGTTCAAGCCTATCACGTGCTTGGTCACATGCAGATTCAAAAATGAAGCTATTCCCAGTTTTCAAACAGCAATATATAAAACTAGCTATTATTATATGCTATATATTGGCATATATTAGGGGAAAAATCATATATATATATATATTTTTATATAAAAACTTAAAAAGTCTTGGGGACAGGGTGGATTGAGATATTATGTCTTAAAAAGGGGTGGATTGAGATATTTATGAATTAAAATGGGTGGATTGAGATATTTTCCGATTAATTAATCAATTGCAATAATGTGTCTTGACCTTTTCCTTCCATCTCCACCCCCTTTTCGTCTCGCTTATCTTCTTAGCGCAGTGTATGCAAAGCAATTGCAGTACGAAGCCGTTTTCTGAGCACCAATACCCTAATTCCCTCAGGATAACAAGCGGTACGGCGATGTCCACAAATTCAAGACTACCAATGAGATTTAAATTTGTCTATTACTGCTGCTAAGATATAATGCCATGATATTTTATAAGGTCCAAATCCTTAAGATTATTAGTTGCACCGTCTTCAATTATCACTGCGCATTTCCATTGCTATGGATATGGTTGTGCCATACGGGTAACACGTCTCTGGCTCGCCGGTAGTCAACGAGTTTCTCAGCACATGTTTGCACCTGGTCCATGACTGGTAGCGGCTCGCCGCGAGGCACCACTTCATCCGAAGAAGCCAAGTATGCTTCAGTCACAAACTTGATGTAGCCTAGCGTCGACATTCTTTCCTTTCCTTCCCTATTTGTATTATTGTTCCATACCTTCCTCTTCTTTTGCTTCCATTCGTCCAGCTTGACGTCTTGAAGTCCTTCTTTCACGTTGAAACGAAAATATGGCGTTGCCTAAGTCAACTTGTTAGTTGAATGCACTGTCAATCAAGGGAAGACAGAAGTTACATGATCATGAGCGAGAGACTGGACTCGCCGATGAGTAGGGCCCTATATACCAAGGTTAGCCTTAGCCTGGTCTTCTTTTGAGATTAGACAAACGGTATCTACGAGCATCTTCTGTGGTGCCTTCTTCATGGTCATATACTTGGAAACAGAACTTTGTCCTTTTCGTCCAAAGATTTGGTAATTTGACTGCCCAGTCCCGATGCTTAAGAAACAACCGATGGCTTTACCTGCGGTAATACTCGGGTCTTGTATCCTAGCCATTTGAAAGGCTTCGTTCCACGCAAGTGCGCTCGGATTGTTCGCTTTCACACCTCCATCCATGAACTTATGGTCTTCTTCCACTGCAAATATCTTGAAGTAGCCTGGTGCAGCTGATGTAGCTCTAGCCACATCTACGATATCCATTTCGCACCCAACGTCGTCCGGGTTCAGAGCGTAGGTCTGCCCTGGAATTACAGGATGTATATAAGATCGGAATAGATAGGTAGTGACTGAGTCGCGATTGTCTTTCACAGCGACTGCAACCCTACAGCTTGTCAGAAACGTGTTCTACTATGAGTAGTTGATTGAGAGCTTCCTACTTACGTCTTGCAGTGATGTTGTCTATTGCCTGGTGCTTCCTCTCGGAACTTCTTCCACGGGCCTTGACCAAGATCGTTCTGGTTGACACCATTGGCTGGTTTGTACTGGTCCACAACTTCTTTCATAACTCGTTCCACGTTTCGCCGGTCGAACTTGGAGCAGAACCACATTCTATTTTGAACGTGGAATGTTCTAGGGTGTGCGAATATAGTATTTCCTAGAGTTTCGTACTGTTCCATACATTGATCCACCGTGAGCTTCAGTCTACCCAACATAGTAGCTATCAGGCTGTGCTACAGTGTCAATACCATGAATAGTACTATTCACAATGTGTCACAGAATTTAAGACTTTGCTTACCCGCCAGTCGAAGTTCCTACGATGAAATCAAAGTATGAACTGGGCTTTCGAAGATGCTCTAGTTCTTGTTCCACCGGCTCTTTGCCTGCTGCTTTGTCTCGTTTGGCCTCTTCGTCGATCACTGCATCCATTACCGTTTTGAGTATCAGTAGACTGGAGTAGCCCCTGATTCCTCCGCCATCTACATCGTGTTAGTTGGAGGAAACAAATCTCTCTGTTTAGTTTACAGTACCAAGCGAAAGTATCAATGCTGCACGAGGGGTAGACTGAGGGTCCGCAGTGATTGGAAACACGAGCTTGCATCTCGGACACTGCACGTTTCCAGGACGTATGACAGCGGCTCCTTGTATAGTTCCTTGTCGTTCCATGACCACCTGACAATGAAAGTGATGCTAAACGATTGTGTAGAAAATATCGTTGCGCTCCCGAACCTGTTTGAGAGGGTTTCCTCTTATCCAAGCAGCCTCAGCAGAGCCGCTGCAGGATTCCCTTTTCCATGAAGACTTGGACTCCTGAATTTTGCTATGTGGTAGCACAGCATGCGTCAGTTGACAGCCCAGGCTCAGATCCCCAAAAACCCTTCACTGCCCCAGTGGGACAGAATATAGATGCGGCACATGGACACCCAAAAATGGCACTCCTCCGTTACGTATCCCCAATCATATCCGTGACTGATTGAAACTATCATCTGTTGTGACCCGGAAATCTGCAGTGAGCTGGAGCTGGAAATTTCTGAAGCAAGCCTCAACATAAGTCCTCATTAAAATCAGCTTCTTCATCGGGCGCAGCCTTCTACTGGAGTAACATTTCCATTGCGCTCTCCGAGGACTGATGCAATGGCGATGATCACGGCGCCATCCTAATGCTCTCTCAATTTTGGGGCACTATAGCTCGAGGTCGAGTGTAAGATCTTCGCAATCAACTGTGTGTAGATGGTTAAGCCGTAAGTTCTCTGAGCCTTCACGAAAATTGAGTTCGACTTTTTCGAAGACCGACAGAGCTCGCAGGTCACGTTTCGTTGACCAGAGAGAGTAGACTCATAGCCTTATCGGGGTCAGCTCGTGAATAAGCACCAAATTTGGTTCCGGAGGGGTCTGGGTTTTATGTGTGGTTGCGCAAGGGGGCTGTGCAAGTCAGCCGCAGGGTGTTGTGCAGCTGCGCATCAAATGGCTTTCCCCCCAGGCAGATGCAGAAAGAAAATTACGCCCATGGTAATATTGCGGTGTCATTCCGTAAACTGTCATTCGTACCGTGTGGTTGCACAAACATCCTGCCGACACCAGGGAAACAAGCAACAGTATCACTCAGCGGCAAAGGCAAGGATATAAGGACGTTCCCCTCCACCTCACTACAGTTCTTTCCCGATGACGCAGCTACGTTGAAATATTTTCCATTGGAGATATCTTTATTATACTATTTTGGCAGCCGAACTGCAGCATGGCCTCGAAGTCTTCTGCCCCTGCGCCTCGCAATTTTGTCCACACCCGAACAGATTCAGGCTTGGTCTCTATTCATTCGGGATACTCCGTCTCCTCTGACCACGCTAATGAGCCCACTGCACAAGACGACACCGAGATCGTGTTCACCATCACAAGTAACAAAATAAGCTACGAGCCGAAGAAAGATCTTACGAACGAGAAAGGACGCCCTGGTAAGCAATTGGCATTCTATGGTCAAATGAACAGCACACTAACAGTCCCTCTGTTTGCATAGTCAAGGGCGTTCAGACAGTCGACATACGAAAGTTCACGAATGTCGTCAAAGTATCGCTTGGTGACAAGTCTAGAGACGAGGCTAGCGTTGACTATGCGACCATTAGGCTGCCGAAAAAGGTGTACCGGAATCGTATTTGGGGACAATACAAGCAGTTGTACATAAAGGCTACATGATGTTTGAAGGTATTTTGGGGCTAGGTTGAAAGTACAACTCGAAATGGGTAGGGGCCAAATCACGATTGCTTGTTCAAATTGCTGTCAGACAATGTTGTCAACAAATTATTTTCAATTTCAGGGAAAGATTCTGCCATAATTTTTAACAAGATCTTGGTCCGAATTCTGTAAATCCAGACACTCATCATAGCCGCTGGGGAGTAGATTCAAGCAGCTCCTGGGTCGGGCAGGAACGATGGGAGCGAACACATGGGGAGCAATTACTACTGAAAGAATAAATGTTTAGATACAAACACGATTCAGAAGATCAAATTACCGTAAGTCCGGCATCTTAAAAATGATGCACCGGCAAGGACTCCATCCTCGTCGCAATTCATCCCCCCTTTCTCTCGCTAAAGTAATCACGTGCCAAATACAAATAATTTCAAGACAAATTTTTGAGCCTGAATGGCATTCATAGGATAGCATAGGAACATAATATAGGATGTAATGATTTGAGCTGGTGTTTGCAGGAACCGACATTGTTGTAAATATAGGGTGTCGCACTAAAGCTCGTCGAGCACTAGATGCACGGCATAGCCCACGAAGCGAAGGAGTCGCCGTCCACCCTCACCAGCCGTGGACAGAGAAAGCGGCACTAATTAGAATGTCCCAGACGCAGTGAAACACTGGAAATACGCGATTTAAATGCCGCTTTTCTGACCCGCGCGAGCCTCACTATCCCGAAATACAAAGTCATGCACATTGAGGCTCCTCCCCGAACTTTAAACCTTGCATAAGTGGAATAGTGTACGAACTGTGCTATTTATTCGTTTTAAATTAGAATCTTGAAGCATAGGTAAGGGCTTGGGAGTTGCAAAGTGCACAGCGCATAAATCGAGAATGGGTTCGGAGGACATATTTGATCTATCGTCTCTGATGAGATTGAGTGAAACTCGCCGACGGATTGCCTTCTATTAATGTTAATATTCCTCCTGGGGCATGATATTAGCATCAATAAGTTATTAAATCCAAACTCAAACTCAACCCACAACTCGCACTTTCCTTTGCCTTTTACTCACGCTTCCAAAGTCGTCTTCTTCCAAAGTTCCACGTGAGCAAGACTATCCGACATTAACAAGAGCTTCGAAATAGGATACCCTCCTCACTCCTCACAACCGCTACCGCCCTCTCCGCCCTCTCCTCTAGCCTCCTCATCACCACCGTCCCGGCCCTAAAATCTACCCTCTGTAGCACTAGCAAAAGCTTTACTTAGTGCTACCTCTTCGTTAGCCCCAGTCCCTGCAACAGGGGCTGCGGCTACAGCGGCGTCGTCGCCCAGACCGACTGTGCTCCTGGTCTGTCTCCCTCCCTGTTGCACCTCACGTTCACTAATTGCTCTCACGGCTGTCGCGATCGAGAAGAACATCGCCTTCTGCGGCGGAATCCTGTCGCTTGAATTCCCCAGCAAGGGCACCGCGAACGTGAGCTGCCGACGTTTCCTGATGGGATGCTTCCTATCCCATATAAATCGTAGTTATATACTGACTACGTTTTTATTTTCTCAGAGGCTGGGAACAAACTGGAGTCTGGAAATTGGATGAAAAATATGTCTGACTGTAGAATAGAACGGGAATTGACAGCAATATGGACATGCGACGAAGATTTATCTCACCAGACTGGTAAATCAGAACAGTATGGCGTCACTAGGAAGTAGCATCTTTCGTACAACGAACAGCTTACTCTGCAAGACTACTACCCGCCGACATTGACTGTGTGCAATTGTCGTCTAGGCATCCTTAGTTGTAGGATCTGTTCAAGAAGTTTAAATTATATGTCAAACTCAATCTACCATAGGAGCATTCACTACCACCATGCTTCAGCAGCTGGGCTGGGGTCGCAGAGAAAATCACCCAATATGAATCGACAGCGCTTGCTCAATCAACACACCAGTACATGGAAAAAGAGTGATCCCGGACTCATGGGACTAGCTCCTGTTCAATCATGGACCAATATTTCCTACGTTACTTTGGAACAATGCCAAGGTCAAAATTGCAGAAAATTGGTCTAATCAAACGTAAATCCGCTGGAGGATGGCGCGGAGGCCAATATTGTTATCATTATTTTAGGATAATAAATATGAAATAATGAATCTTTCGAAAATGTTGTCACAAATTTCATATGAATATTTTGAAATATTTTGTTTGAATCTATGGTAGTAGTTCCCCAATATTTATAATAATCATGCAATACTTGGCCATCCATGGGGACGATTGCTTCTAATATTATATATTAGAGATTGCTGTTAAGCTTGCTACGAATATGTAGACGTAGCTTAGTTCTTTTGCTTTTGTTCTAGTATAGTAGTAGGGTTTAAGCTGTTGGCTGCAGCCTCACCAAATTTTTATAAATTGGCGACTTTTAGTTTATGTAGAAGATTTACAGTTTGTGTGGGCGTTTTGTATTTGGTGGCAAATGCGGCTGAGATTGAAACAAAACGAGAGGTACCCTGCTCGAGAAGCGGAAGCGTTCTACATCTAGGGACAACCAGCCATCTCTAGCGCCAGGCTTTGACAGCCTTTACTCAAGGGTATGATAATAACTAGCTTACATCTAATACAGAAACTAACGAAATAGCTGGCACCATGCTGAACTTGTGGAAAGGAACCCCGAATCCTTTGTAAGGCAGAGTATGGTCACTTCCAAGTCGGCTCTCAAATATGAGAAAACATTTGATAAATGTAAATGAGCTTGAGAAACGTACCAGCTATAACACAACGATCACTTCATACCTTTCCTTCTGTATGCCCACGACAAAGATAAGAGTAATCCTGTTACAAAGGATGTAGATGTACAGCGAGAGTTTGACGAAAGGGCTTGGAATGGGCCAAGATCACGAGAGAGAATACTGCGCTAAAGGAGGCGTATAATATACTAGGAGGTTCTGGGCGAAGTTGACAACATCGAACTGACGCCCAGTCCGGCCCCCAATCTCAGAACCCCTCAGTGCCTCGAACGGGACAGGGGGGCAATGCGTGCCGCTTCATCAGGAACGACGTCGCTTTAACCGTCCTAGATGTACTGAGACCCTACGGTATTACAGTGCTGCAGCCGATCTGGCTTTCTGACCTTTCGTTCTAAGCAGCACTGGAGGCATTCCGAAATGGGAGCAATCATCATCTTCGTACACCATAAGCGAAATCCTACAGTTGGACTCCAAAAGCCTTTCGTCAACGTCAATTTCACTCTCACTTGAGGCTATCAGCTACCGCAGTATTCTGTTTCGTAAAATGGCGGCTCCAAAGCTACCGTATCGATACTTATATACTTATCAACCTCTAGCCACAGAGCGATCGTTCAGGCTACTGAGGTTTCGCGATTTCCTGCATGATGAGCTGTGCGAGTTGGAGACCTTTGAGATTGATAATTGTCCGTCTTTTTCGACACTGTCATATACGTGGGGTGCGCCGCTGAATACCGCAAAGTCTGAGGAGCATTACGGACCCGACACTTCCAAATCATTCATCCTGGCCACGGAGTCTGGCCAGAAGCAGCTACCGCTATTGAAAAACCTCTACGAAGGTCTGGTCCAACTAACAAAATCGGGGAAACCAGACTATCTATGGGTCGATGCGATATGCATCAATCAGGACGACGTGAATGAGCGCAGTTCGCAAGTCGCAATGATGGGAGCTGTGTATAGCAGTTGTGAACAAGTGATCGTATGGCTTGGCAAGGATGATAGCAACTTGAAGGACTTCAAATGGCTTCATGATGTTTTCTTGCCCCTTCTGTGGCAATATGGAGAGACAAATGGGCCAAAGTCTATCCTTAAGGCGACATGGAATGTGGATCTGATCCAAAAACGACTCGGCATTGATACTGGAAAGGCTTGGAGTAGCTACGCGAAATTTTACCTAGAACGGAGATGGTTCTCGAGAGCGTGGGTTATGCAAGAACTTACACTGCCTCCGAAGGTGATGGTGCTTGCGGGGAATTCAACGCTGCATTGGGATGACATGACAACGCTTGCTAATATCATCTCTCTAAATGGATTGGGGCTTCTCCTTCAGCAAGAACAGCCCCTGTCAAGATGGAGCCGACAAGTCATGGGGTTTGAGTGTTTGAGATTGCACACCTTTCGAGCGTTATTTCATCAACTGGCTGTCAAGAGTTCGGCTCCTACGCCAGTGTCGATGTCTTCAAAGTTCGTTAATGAGCCAAGTCCGACCGAACCGGCTCCAGCGAGGACTTTGCTCCCAGACACTATCATTTCGTCTCTCACACTCTCAGAAGCCCATATTCCAAAGAAAGCCGTCAAGATAGCCAGGCGACTTCGCACGTCATCTGATACGATGAAGAACGCCGTACCGAAGAAGACGTCCGAAATAGCCAGAGCTCTACGCGCATCGTCTGAAAAGAGTATTTCCAAAGTACCCAAGCTGCTCTCTTCCTCTCCATCGCCAAATATAGGCTCTTGGAAATCTGTCAAAACGTGGAGTTCAACAATGAAATCAAAGTTCATCTTCGTCTATGGGGCCGAATCGGATACAAACCGCGCAGACGCGACAGGATTCAGCCAGTGGACAACAGCACTCATCGACAATCTGGCAACGAACGACAACAGAGTCGATCGTTGGAATACGATGTTTTTGTGTTGCTGTCAATGGGTTCGTTATTTTGAAGCCACGAAGCTCCACGATAAGATTTATGGAGTTCTAGGTATCATTGATGTTCTTAGACCCCCTGATATTGCTCCTCCCATCTATCCGGACTATGGTAAACCAGTCGAGGAGCTCTACACAAGCTTAGCGTGGTACTTTATCCAAAATCTCCCGCATCTTACACTGTTGAGCTGTGTACAAGATAGGCGTTCCCGTCATCTGAAAAACTTACCGTCTTGGGTCCCGGATTTCTCATGTGTATCGAATGAAGATCTCTCCTTTACTGCCAAAGCTGATTGGAATGCCTCGAGGACGGGGCCACAACAGACCTATATAAGAAAATTGACTGGATCTATCATAGAGCTTCGTGGATCATGCTTCGACGTCATCGAGAGCACTGTCCCAGTGTTTCTCCCACAGAACTGGACTGGCGCAGGATATCAATTGCCTGATGGCTCAGTAATTTCCGTTAACATTCTGGGGCACTTCGAGAAGATTATTAGGTTTGTGTGTGAAGGAAAGGATTGGCCATATGAGCGGTCACGGCTTGAAGTTCTGGTGGCTACACTTGTTACTGGCCACTTGACCGTTCTTCCTTCCAAAGATTCCAAAGATTCCATAGATGAGCTTAAGGAAGAGCCTGAGTCTTATTTCCCGTCAGTCTTACCAGTGGATAGTGAGGACACGACTCCGCCGGAGAATCAAAAAGGGCTAGGAATAGACTTGGACCCATCACCAGACGGGACAGAACCATCTTTTCCACCGCCGCGGCAGGCTTTCGAAAGCTCCACTCAAGCCTCAGCACATAAATTCTTCTTCAAGAACGACAAGTCGCCCTCGATTTCAAGCCAAACAACTCCAGATCCTTCTCCAGTCCAATCACGCTCAGCGACCCTCGCATCTGGCCGATGGTTTGACTCCCCAGCATCCCTAGCACAGTACCACAAACCCTCAGTCAACGCTACAGACTGTTTCCCCTACTCGAAAGGCATATTCCAGTTCCGATGCTGGGTCCTCTCCATGCTCATAGCCGGCTCGCTCTCCCCCGACGCAGCGCCACACGTCGAATCCGTGCTCGGCGCCATCACGCAACTTGCCTTCCTCTGCCCCTCCTCGCCTGGCCAGGCTCACCTGCCCACCCGCTCGGAGATCGAAGCCGCAGTGAGCGCCGCTCGCTCGCTGTCCGGAAAACACGGATTCTTCACAGAAAAGGGCGTAGAGGGCGCAACGGGCGTAGGCGATTTCGTGCAGGGCCAGTTCTCAGAGTTTGATGTAAGATGGAGTAAGATGCTGGGCGCGTATAAGATGTTTAGAACGAAGAAGGGGTATCTGGGGATGGGGCCTGTGGGTGCGGAGAAGGGGGATCATTGCTGGGTGTTGGGGGATGCGAGGGTGCCGTTCGTGTTGAGGTGTAGTGGTGATATAAAGGGCGCTTATGAGTTGGTGGGAGAAACTTACTTGTATGGGTGTATGTATGGAGAGACTATGACGCCGGATTTTGTGGAAAGCTTTGGGCCTGTGTCTTTGGTTTAGGGGAGTGATCTGGGGAGGCAATGCCTAAGTATCCTTATTATGATATTTTGTTTACTGTATTAGATATCTCCTGTCAAATGGTTCCACAGCTGGAAGCTCCGGGTAGCTTTAAAAGAATTAGAACTCATCGTCTCGCCAAAGAATATTCAAGGCCTCCGGGGTGTATAGCATAGCCCCTCGGCTTCTCGCAAGCCCTCTCTTGAGTTGAGGGAATGGCATTTCTTGCATTACTATCATCTCTTACCTCTTCCTTCAACATCGAACATTTTAGTTTGACGTTAGCTTCCACTCGCTCCTCGCAATCTTTGATATTATCACAATTCACAGATTCCGCGAGTCAGCGCGCCAAAGACAGATCTGGGTTGGTCCTTTGCCCCGTTTCAGCGCTGCTGTTCTGATAAGATCTTCGCTTGCATTTCTTCTTCAGCATGTATGGTGTCTGGGATTTCTGCTCGTTGGTTTCGTTCTGCAAGCATGTTGAACCTGAAGGTTTTAAATGGAAGGTTGGTGGTTGGGACTTCCGTTTGCGGTAACCGCTTTCTGCACGTGATACTGTACATACTGTACTGTTGACGAAGGGGTCAAAAATGATTGGCTGAAACAAAGTGCATTCGAGGATGAAGAAGGCTCGCGCTGGACACAAAAAGCTGGACTAAATTACGCGCGTTTTGAGCGTCTCACACCGTCTGGGACATGCTAATTAGTCCGGCTCGCACATTAAGTACGCGAAGCTTATGCCTTAGGCAACAGTACTGTATCTCACATGCCTGCCTAGCTCATCCCTCTTTCTTTTTTCCAACACTCCTTTATCCTTAGTTGCTATCGTAAATGAAGAAGCAGAATCGGAAGCAGCTCCGCCCCTGAAACTTAAAGCCCGCTTAGGAAAGCAAGATCCACATTCACTCATGCAAGAAGGGGCGACCAGGATCTGTATGCAAAACCTATTCTTAATATTGTGAAGTGTATGGTATCTCAATCATATATGCCCAAACCAAGCCAGCCCAGTTCCAATCCCGTGCCAAACCAACCAATTCTACCAAAACTCCATACCCATAACAATACTCCCCGAACCCGTTGAGTGGCTCCACCTCCTACCTACAGACGCCCTCCCCTCAATATCTATATACTTCCATCACACTCTCTGCGTCGCAAAATCCAGCACCTCGCAATCATCCTCGAAGAAGCCTTCTTCGTCTACATCTGTAGTCTCCCGCGAGACGCCCTTGCGACGGCGTGTTGTCACGACAATTTGCTCCATGTCTTCGTTGGCATCTTTGACGCTGAGGATGCGCTCGATAGCGGAGGTAGGCAGTGCGCGGGCGTCGAGGGGTGAGTCGTCATCTTCGTCTGCTGTGTGAGCTGGTCCGACATCGAGTTTGGTGCTCTTGATGGGACCACCAAATGCCCAGGGAGCATTTAGGGGCCGAGGACCCGCTTTTTGAGGTGGAGAGAGAAGAGCGGAGACTGACGGTGAAGGAGGGACGGCTTCATCGTGCGAATATATATGCAGTGCTACGCGCCTATCGGTGTGGAAAGGTTGATACGGTGCATTGGATTCGATTTCTGCCTGCGGAATAGATGATTCTGTTCCATGCTGGCTTGACACTTGAACCGGAGCCTTCTTGGATTTCCACTGCGAATCATCAGGATCTAGCTCAAGATCACCGGCTTGATTCAAGTCTCCTAACGGCTCTGGTGCGATCTTGAAGTTTGGCAGCGAGGGCACGCGGAATTCAGAGAACTTCGCTCCTCGAGACGCTTTCTGCTTGTCCGCAGGTCGATCCGCTCTTCGGTTCTTGATCGTGTAGAAACGCACAATGCCGCCACCCACTACAATGATCGAGTCGTTCCGCTTTCTGTTCAAGAGAAGGATGCACGATCTGCTTGGAATTGTGGAGCTGTTTGGGAGATGTAATTTGTTACTGCCTGATTTGCGCATCTCATTCATCCTCCCAGTCGCTGCTCCAACTGATCGGCTGATACCAGCAGCCAACACCTGAGTGCCATGACCTGCTTGAGCAGTCATTGTCTTGGCAGAAATACCCGTACTGCTTCGACGACGACGGCTAACCAGCGGCCGTGCAGCTGTCCAGAGTGAGCTCACTGCATTTGTAGCCACACCAGTGGCAGTGATAGCCGGCCCAGCAGACTCGCCGCCCGATTCAGTAGGCTGAGGAGCAGCCACCTTTCGGCGTGGCGGTGGCCAAGTAAAAGCGCTTGCGGGAAGATCTAGGATGTGAACCGTTCCAGGCTCAGTGACCATCGCGGCCCGTTCGCCATGCGGTGAAGTCCATACAACATCCACGATTCTAGCGATGGTCATTCGCGAGAACTGAGCTATTTGCCTGACATGAGGCCCTTTGCTCTCTGAGCCTTGGAATCCTCCCTTTAAAAATGAAGACTTGGAATATTGCAGCCGCATAAGATCCCAGACACATTGTATGTCGCCCTTGCTGCTTGCCGTGAAGAGTGCCAGGCCACTAGGAGCAAAAGATAAAAAGCTGCATCCATGAGGGATCTTGAATGTGGCTAGAGGATGAGGTGAAGATGCCGAAGTGTTGTGACGAGATAGAGAGCCTAGGTCTAAGATCGATACTAGACCTGGATCTTTGACAACTGGCGGTGCTTGAGTTGGAACACCATGGGTGGGAGGGAATTGATGTCCTGCATTTTGATTATTCTGATATGCAATCGATCCATCTGTAGGTTGGTTTTGAGTGGGCTTGTTCCAATAATTATTCCAAACTTGTGCACCCTGCTTCCCAATTTGTTTTCCAATGTAAGCTGAGCCTTCGAGAATCTTTTGAGTACCGGCTTGCATGAGCTGTTTAACCATACTTTCTCCTCCTGGAGTCTCCACCAGGCAATTAGCCGATGGCAGCTGTGGAGGAGCATGCGTATTGAGACCCGGAACTTTCGCTGTTGATGGTACGCCAGGAACCGCAGCAAGGAGAGCCTTTTGAGAGGAAGGAGCGGAAGGGCAGTAAGCCAACCATCGGCCATTTAACGAAAGAATAGATGCTTTATACTGTTTCCGCTCAACAGTATCCGTCGAATACCAATCGCCATCAGCGAGTCCGTTGAGACCAGTCGAATCGACAGAAACTCCATGTTGCACAGTCGTCCAAACCTTACCAATACATCTGAAACCCCCAAATGAGTTGGATCCATCACTACTTTGACAGAAAAGCCAGGTCTCGCCGGTAGCCCCAGACGCTAGGACAATGTTTCCCTCGTCTGTACGAATCGTGAGCGCCCCTGAAGGCGGTGGTGCTTTGAATAATGGGCTAGTAGGCGGTATGGCAAGACGAGTCTTCGGAACTGAGAGTAACGTCGCTACATGTTGCTTTGTGCTGAGCGAATATACTTCAACGGTTGTCTGGTAATATTCTATCATTTCCGCATCTTGAATGGAAGTGCTGGGAATCCGTGGGGACCCTGGAATACTTTGAGCCGCCGAGATTTCATCCATCGGAGGTCTAATATCATCGCCGCTGGATGTATCGTTGGTCCAGACCGGGCCATGTACCACCAAAGCCATTAAGGGAGACAGTTGTGCATGTTCTCCTAAAGAAGTCCATGGCAAAATCTTGGCATTATATACACCTCCTCGGAGTCCATCAAGAGTCGTAGTCCTGTTAAGTCCCCTTTTGGTGACAGAATAAATATTTATCCCACCTTCATACCCAGTCAAGAGGACTTTGTCAGCTGCCTTGGAGGTATCATGGAACGTCTTTAAGCTATCAAATCCACAGTAATAACCACTCTCTCCGGCAACAAGCCCCGGTCCAGGCGGGGAGAGTAGAAGATTTGCGTCTGGGGCACCATAGAAATGGGCTTGAGCCTGATGGGGAAGCGGAGGATTATGTGGATAGCGCTGGGGAGGCGAATACATCGAGCTCCGACGGGCACTGTAAGAAGATATTTGCGATCGATGATCATCTGCAGCGTGTGCGAAGTTCCCATCCATTTGGTAGCTGAGTGGTCTGCGTCGATTGGTAGGCGGAGACGCTGACGCAACGTGCCCATTAGGCAGTCCCCTTTGTTCCCTTGTATTCCAGCCAAAGCTAGCAAGCCTCTCCTCATACGAGGATGGAATATTTGGTGGTGACTCGCCAAGATTTATAAGGTTGCTCGGGGAGCTGGAATACGCTGAAACGTTCCTTGCCCACTCGTTGGTATTCTGCGAGGCGGACTGTACTATTGCGGCGGAGGAAAGGGCATCTAACAAAGGAGACGAAGCAGGAATTCCGTTACCATTTCCATTCGGTGGGGAACTAATAGGCTTCATATCGGGAGACTGGAGGGGAGTCACTGTGGACTTCGCGTTCTTGTTCCTGCAAGTGGGCGGTTAGTATTCAGCGTGCCGGAGGAGTCATAGAGGAGAAGCAATGAATAACAAGGAATACTCACGACATCTTCGAAGCATTTTTAGTCACCGCTGCAAGTACGCCGCCGCCACCTGTATCCTTCTCCTTCCCATTCTGTTTCCCGTTCTTTGTAGATTGTCGCGCTCGAGGGGGAGAAACCTTCCTCTGACTGCCTGGCTGATTACTCCCACTTGAGTTGTTGTTGCTGTCTTGGTCGAATGAGGGGGGCATTCAAATGGTGGCAGAGATGGGGTTTTCTTGATTTCTGGGATACTCTGCAAGTATCCGCAGGTTCTGGTGGGAGACGCAAGCTGATCGGACCGGAGGAGTGGGCGGAAGGTGGTCCCGCTTGCTTCCTGAACGGCCAAGAATCCAGGAGAGCGCGGGGAAGCGGAGAGTGAGAGCAGCTTGTGCTATGGTTTCGTGCTAAATGTATATGGAACGCGTGAATTATAGTCGTGATACTTTAGAGAGATGTAGCCGTCGCCCTTTGTGAACAGCGGTAACGTTGATGGGGGGAAGGTAAGGTCTGATAGAGGGGCAGCTGCTGCTTCACTGCATCCAACCCACTCCAAGGCCACGTCCGGGCGAATCAGGGGGCAGCAACACAATGACGCTAAAGTGTCCGGATGCGTTGTTGCTGGGATTCGACGATTATCTGCAGGCGCGCATCCACCAGACATTCAGGTACAAAGAAAGGTTTGTTGCACACTCTAGCGTCACCAGGCGCTTGTTATGCTCATGGCCGAGGTCGAGGGGCGTAGTAGTGTGACTCGAGGTCATGTCTATTATGATCACGGCGGCTCTTCTAAGCATATCATAGGCATGACCACATGAAGAACGCCCAGCACGTCAAGTGTCCAGGGAGTACAGCACGCGGATATATTACACAAAGGCTTCCAAAGCCCAATACCGTGCCATCGACTCCTCCCAGCCAGATGAATACAACCACTTTTGTAGAAAATTTGAGCCTTCGTGCCCAGTAGACTGCCCCCTTATGAGACCATCCATGCTGCTGCCCCTTTGTGACGTCGCGATTATGCCTTCTTCTTTCCAGCAGCCTTGGCTTTCGCCGCCTTCTTCCTGTTGCTCCTGATCATAACCACACTCAAGAAAGACCCTACGACTGCTGAACCCAGGAGGATGAGGATGACAGGTATGCGAATAGCCCAGACTCGAGGAGGGAAGATATTCTGAAGAGGATGATCCGAGTCGACAAAGGGCTACGCAGCGCGTATTAGATTATAGTCTTAGTCTAATCGTAGGGCTCTCATACCATTAAAAGAGTCCAGATGCTGTAGTAAAGAAAGACAACAGAGGCAGCGACGAGCATCGCAAGGCCGACGAGTTTGTCCAGCTGCGAGAAGTTAGAGCTTGCGCATGTACAACGAGGCTAGGCAAAGCGTAGCTACCATTGTTGCAATCGACTGAAAAGGAGTGTGTGGAATCAGAGCCTAGAGACTGAAACTTTGAAAAGTCGTGGTGGTGATGGTGTTTCAATGTTCCAAATCGCCGTGGACGAAATTTGGAGACTTGACAAGGCTCTCCAGCACAATCTGGCTTTCTACACACCCCCCTAGCAACTTTAGTCGCTAGCGCCAGCCTAACCCACGCCCAAAATTCTGACTCCTGCAAACCTTCAGCCTCACGACAAAAAAAACATACAGGCAACCACCACCCCTTCCAAAAACAAGCATCGCGAGCTGTATTTGCGCTTTGGTTGTCTGCACATTATCCAAAGTGGGCAGTTGCAAAGGCATCCAAGGGCCGGCCGTCTCCAGGCAGTTTCTGCCATCTGAGAGCCTGGCCGTGCTTTGAAATCTCGTTCTGCCTCGACATCGCCATCGCCGACGACAGCATGGAGCCAGAACGACCAAGGGCGCATGAGGACCGGCGCTTTGATGAGAGACCCCGTCGCAGATCTCCCTCGCCGCCACTGGATCGAAATGGGCACGCCTCATCAAGTAGGCAGTCGGGTCCGAGAGACAGCGCTGTCGCAAAACCCAAAACCGACGAAGAAAAACAGGCGATCGCGAAAGCCGAATATGAGAAGCTTCTGACAATGCGCTCTGGCGGTACTTATATTCCACCGGCACGACTACGAGCGCTTCAGTCGCAGATCACCGATAAAACAAGTAAGGAATACCAGCGTATGGCTTGGGAGGCTTTGAAGAAGTCGATAAATGGTCTTATCAACAAAGTCAATGTATCGAATATCAAACATATTGTGCCAGAGCTCTTTAGTGAGAATCTGGTCAGAGGCCGTGGTTTATTTTGCAGGAGCATAATGAAGGCCCAAGCGGCCAGTTTGCCATTCACTCCTATCTACGCAGCTATGGCAGCTATTGTGAATACAAAGCTTCCTCAAGTCGGTGAGCTTCTTCTGAAGCGCCTCATCAACCAGTTCAAGAAGGGGTTTAAGAGAAACGATAAAGCCGTTTGTCTTTCTGCGACTACGTTCATAGCTCATTTAGTCAATCAGCAAGTTGCGAATGAGCTCGTCGCCGCTCAAATCCTTCTACTACTCCTCAACAAGCCGACAGACGACAGTGTTGAGATTGCAGTTGGTCTGACAAGGGAGGTGGGACAACACCTGGAAGAGATGAACAAGCCGATTGCGTTGGCAGTGTTTGATCAATTCAGGAATATCCTGCACGAGGCTGATATCGACAAGCGGGTGCAATACATGATCGAAGTGCTTTTCCAAGTTCGAAAAGATCAATACAAGGATAATCTAGCTGTCAAGGAGGAACTCGACTTGGTAGAAGAAGAGGATCAGATTACACATACGATTTCTTTGGAGGGCGACATCGATGTTCAGGACGGCTTGAATATCTTCAAATTTGATTCAGAATGGGAGGAAAATGAAGAAGCGTACAAGCGCTTGAAAGCAGAGATCCTGGGTGAAGGTAGCGACGACGACGATGATGGCGATGATGAGAGCGAGGACAGCAGTGACGACGAGGAGAAGCAGGAAGAGAAGGCGTTAGAGATCAAGGACCAGAGCAACACGGATCTTGTCAATCTTCGCCGAACCATATATCTGACAATCATGTCCAGCATCGATCCGGAGGAATGTTGCCACAAGCTAATGAAGGTCCAACTTCCCCCTGGCCAAGAACCAGAGCTGCCGTCGATGATCATCGAATGTTGCTCCCAGGAGAAGACGTTCTCCAAATTTTATGGCCTTATTGGAGAACGGTTCGCTAAAATTAATCGTCTCTGGACGGAACTTTTCGAGCAATCCTTTGCCAAATACTACGAGACCATCCATCGATACGAAACGAACCGGCTCAGAAATATTGCTAGATTCTTTGGCCACTTGATCAGCTCCGACGCGATTGGATGGCATGTATTGTCAGTTGTTCGCCTCAACGAAGAGGAGACAACATCGAGTAGCCGTATTTTCATAAAGATCCTGTTCCAGGAACTTACCGAAGCAATGGGAATGCCCAAGCTTCAAGCACGTCTGAAGGACGACATTTTGCAGCCTTACTTCGAAGGACTCTTCCCCCACGACAACCCGCGCAATACGAGATTTTCAATCAATTATTTCACCAGCATTGGCATGGGCGCGGTAACCGAGGACATGCGAGAATATCTTCAGAACATGCCTAAACCTGCCCTACCCGCGCCACCTGCCGCAGCTGATGATGATTCAGACTCGGGTAGCTCAGTGTCCAGTTACTCATCATACACTGGATCATCTTACTCTAGGTCCCCGTCCCGCTCGCGTTCGCGTTCGCATTCTTGCTCACCATCTCGGACTCGCACTCTCGATCGCGGACGCTTCATTTCTCGAACTCCTCCAAAGGGCAAGGGAAAAGGCAAGGAAAGAGGACGAAGTTATACCAGATCCATCACAAGATCTCTTACCCCACCTCGTCGTAACACACGACGTGAGTCGCCATTAGTTACACCTCCACGAAGAGGACGAGGAGATTCTAGCGATTCAAGGTCACCGCCCCCAAGACGAGGTGGTCGTCGTGCGAGTTATTCTGTCACACCCCCTCTGAAGCGAGAGAGAGCGGTGAGCGACTCCAGATCCTCGCCTCGCAAACGCCCTACCCGCAGGGACAGCTCATCTGTCAGCGCAGTACGTCGGCGCCGCGAAGTCAGCATTTCAAGGTCCCCGCCTCCACGCAGAGCCGCCAGGCGAGACAGCTACTCTGCGAGCCCCCCGCCAAGAAGACGACGTCGAAGTGATACTTATTCGAGATCAAGATCACCCCCTCCAAAACGTGTTGCTCGGCGGGATAGTCGGTCTATTTCACCTCCTCCAAAGAGAAGACGAGATTACAGTGATTCAGTGTCACCACCACCAAAACGAGGAAGGAGATACAGTTAGTGGAGGATCCGTGCTGTTGGGTCGATGATTTGTAATTTGCAGTACGGCACAGATAGCTAAGATCAGCGGTTGGTCTGGCCAGGGGGGCTTTATATGGCTCGTAAAGAATGACAAACGCACGTTACCACCAATGATATGCTCCCTTCGCGCTGACGATTCTCGGATTTTATCTTCAGCCAAATGCCGGTGAGTCATGTGATCTAGTAGCTAACCGTCCTTTAGGGCTGCAGGGCATCAGGGGTGCAGCGCTCCATTGGCCGGCAATACGCAGTAGGTACGAACTCCGAGCTTATGGGCATGGCGTCCAATATTTAACTTTACACCGATTACCTTGTAGAGAAGCTATTCATGCAGTCATCTGGAGTTTCACCACTGCGGTACGTACAGAATACATACATGAAGCTCAGATCCTAGCACGGATTCGGGAAGCTCGACGCCTCCTTCCTGGAAAGGTCTAGAGCCAACCATGTCCTCCGTACGGATGCCATAACTCAATATCCTGCTTATGCCCCTCCAAGATCTACCCTTTTAGGCGGTCCAGAATCCACTGGTCAGCTGAACGAGTCCGCGTTTTGGACGAGTCGTTTTGCTCCGTACTGGGCCTGAAGGCCATCCGGCTACAGCCCTGTGGACGCTGTCAGCATCCGCACGGCTTTGATTCGCCGATGTCACGGCCCTGGCTAGCTCGCCAGCATCGCGGCAAAGTGTCTGGCATGACAAAGACACATCTAAAATCACCCGTACGGCGCTAAGCTCCTTCGGGAAGCGGGTACCCTGAGTAAGCTGCCGATTCTGGATTACAAAACGAGACGGGGCCTATGGGACCCTGCGAGGCCAGACAAGGCCGAGAGGCCCCGTCCAGTAGGAAGCACGGCATGACATTGCTGGTCCGACCCGACGAAATGTATTTCCAACGTTATTGAGCCATGAATTAGTCCGACGGCGCGCAGGCTGTCAGCAAACTGGGCCAAGCTCCATAAGGCACTACGTTACGCCTGCCCCCTCCCCCCTGCCCCCTCCCATCTCCTTCCCTCCCAGACTGGCCCCATCCCCCCTTTGGAGCCGTGGACGATCGTCAACGATGGTCTAGGGCTTGGGGTGCACAGTGCGCAGTGCACAACACCGGTACTGCTGCGACATGGACCCATCGAGCTTTCTTCGGCAGAAAGCTGCAGCTTAAGTGAGTCGACTTCAGGATTCTGGCCCTGTGCCTTTGCACCACTTAGACCCGGCTTTGTGGAATCATGTAAGCAAATCTTCGGCTGCATATTTCACGTATACATTTCCTCCTCTTCTCAGCCAGCTGAAAGATACTTATCCATTGCGAGCGCAGAGCATTGCGCCCTTCGAGTCTCCCCCACCTACGAACCTTGAATCAACGAAGTTCGCCACCGCATAAACGCCGAATAGATGGGGCTATTCGACACCACTTCAGTACGATACAGGCATCCGAAGCGTGGTGATGGATGCTCGAGTGACGGAGGACTCGCAGAGACGGTCAAGCATCAAGCGCCCTTGGGATGAGGACACATCGTTAGCAGGAACGGCCAGCGCGTGGCACGGTGCTTCATTACCCCCAATTGACGCCGTACCCTATCGCAGGCCACAGGTACCGCGGAGAACGGAAGCTGCACCAGCTTCCCACGGTCGGTATGACCGAGAATCTGCGGAGCCTGGTCCTAAGAAACCGAGATATGGCTGGGAGGAAAACAGCCCCCTCTCTGGGGAGACGGCAGGCTTGAATGGCAAGCTCCCGCATGGGCGGCCGACTAGTCAGTGAAGCAAGGTCCCTCCCCTGGCATGGCCGATTACTAACGTCTGCCCGCACCTTAGATTCTCTATATAATCATAATAGCCCGAGCCATGGCCCTCTAGGGTCGCCAAATTTCCTCCCGAAGCAGAGAGGGAAGGCGTGGGAGAAACCGAGCGGGGACCCGACAAACTCCCCCCGCGCTCAGGACACATCCAGTTTGTGTCGAAGATGCAGGAGATCACTCAACCCCGATGTGAATCTGTTGGAAGATTGCGAGGACTGCAAAAGAAACCCTGAACTAGCCTATGTCACGCAAGCCGCTGCAGCGGGGCTTACTCAGCTGGCGGAGACCCTTGGTTCCGGTATCTCGTCCGAACAGAGGGGTGTCATTCGTGTGAGTGAGCCTTGTTACCCCACACTCCTCCCGTCGCTTTCCCGAGATATTTTGCTAAATTGGCAATCATGGCAGATTCTTGGGCAGCTGGAGGTTGGACCCTCAGACTGTCCCCCTATAGCTCAATTTGGTCTAAAGCAAACCTTGAACTGGCTGTTAGGTAGGATTCATAATCTGAATAGCATTGCCGACAGGTTGGTCCAAAATGCTCCACCAGGGGCTTTTTCAAAATCTCCTAATAACCTCTCGCCAAACGGCACTCATCATCGAGAAGGCCTCTCTGACACCATGAAACGGCGACCAGAATCCGATGTGGACAATGGAGTCAGGCCGAGACCCGATGCACCTGACTATCCACCAGATGCTCACCTGCAAGAAAGGAGAAAGTCTGCTGTCAGAGAAGATTTACAATCAGTGAGATCTCATCCAGACCGTTACCCTCCCTATGCCGCAGATGGCACTCGGAGAAATATTATGAACCCTCCTCCACCACCTCTGGCACCAGCGATAAATCGCCAATTGCCATCTCCTCCCGGCCGATCTCTGTCTTCGCCCACATCACTCAACTTCCCCTCGCCTTCAACTGCTTCCTATGGAAACACGTCACAGCCAGTCAATCTCCCACCTCCATCTAGTCTACACCCACCAGGCGGTAGCGGCTATCTCCCACCAATAGCTTCATCACAATCTTCAGACAGCGCCTTACAGGCTCATACGGCAGCTCTCCAACATGAAGTATCAGTCCAGAAGATTGCGTATTCATCACTTCAAGGCGAACACGACAAGCTCCTAGCGGCTTATTCGCGTTCTCAGACCCGGGCTAGTGCGTTGGAGAAGAAGCACAACGTGTCCGATGCTGAGATCATAAGCTTGACCGAGGAAAAGCTAAGGCTACAGGCCCAGGTCCTCGATTTAGAGAGAGATGTGGAGGAACTTACGCGGAGTAGAGATGAGTCTAGGCAGTCTGCAGTGCAGGAAGGAGCTCAGTATGTTGAGATTGTACGGCAGGCGAGTCAATTGGAAGAGCGAACGGCGAAAGAGCGAAAGATGTGGAACACGTTGAAAGAGGAAATGGAAAAGAAGATTGAGGCGTTAAAAAGCCAAGGTCGGATGGAACCTCCAACGCCGTCCAGCGCCTTGCCGGACCGTGCAGCTACCGACCGGAGGGAAGCATCGGTGTCTTCACAAGAGCAACAAGGATCTCCCACCGTACTCAAGATCGAACCGTCGAGTGACGCTCTAAATCCACCCGAGAGTGAACCTACGCTTCCATCTCCTGCACCTGAGATACCAGCTGCACCACCACCCACAGATTCAGGCGGAGATCCAGCATTAGATCTCCAACAAGAAATACGGCGGCTCCAACGTCGATGTATAGGATTAGAAGACACCTTACGAGCCGTCCGCGAAGAAAGCCGCTCCATGGAAGGATTAGTGGAAGGCGTCAGTCGTGCGAGGAAGATAATAGCCGACAAGACGTTCCATGCGCTGGAAATAGACTGAGAGATACATACTAACTTTTTTGCCGTTGTATTGCTGGATGCATTTTGTATAATTCGTTACGCTTGGCGTCTGTAGTCATTGGAGGCGTTAATCCGGGCGGCGCATCACATCCAGATTCGTGGATAGAGCCATTGTTGTTTTAAATATGTTGAAGAGCAAGAGAATATGCTCTGAGGGCGCGAATATAATACCGCGGACGCATGTCCTTGACGATATGTATTGCAATAATCTTCTTTTCGTGCTCGAACGACGCACAGAAAAGGCGCAATCAACTCGCGCTCCAGATCCAGATCCAGCCCAGCCCCTCCCTGCAGCCACCAAGCCGGCGGGCGAAACGGCCCGCATGCAGCCCCCGAAAATAAATCTCCATCAGGGCTCTCCAAAATCGCGACATCCTTGCAACACCTCCGACACACCTGATACCCGGCCGCGCGAAAAGTGGCATGATCTCGCGACGCGGATCTGCTGCCCGTTTCAAGCACGCTGCCCACTCGGAGAGCCTGAAACGTCCTGCGGCGCGGGCCTGGGCGCTTCAGAACTAGAACATATTATCAATATTCGTGCTTTGCTTTGCTTTCCTCCTTTCTGTCCTTTCGATTGAGTTTCTCTGCTTTGCTTCGCTTCGCGTTATTAATTATTGTACCTGTTAATTTACACTTGGTCGTCTGTTGAACGGATCTGCCCTTTCCCTTCATTACAAATTTCCATCGCATCACATCACACAAACCCTCACCTCACCTCACCTCCTCAATCCAAAACTCAAAACCTACAAAATGGCAATAACATTCACCGGCCCCGACGCCTTCAAATTCTTCGGCTTCACGCCCAAAGCCACCGCCGTCCTGCAAGCCACGCCTTTCCTGCTCGTGATTCTGGTCTTGGTCTTGGTTGGCTGTGTTGCGCTGGGCGTCTTGGCGTGGTACATACATTTCGTCACGAACAAGGCGTACGCGAAGCCGAAGCCGAAGAAGGGGGAGGAGAAGAAGAAGGCTGCTGGTGGGAAATGAGAGCGCGGAAGATGATGAAGGAAAGCGCGATGAATCGGGGAAAGTGGAGTTGGGGGGAAGGAGCGATTTGCCAATACGGGGTAAGGAGAGAGGGAGGATATGACGGGGAAGGAAGGATTTCTCTTGCGCAGAGCGCTCATTGCTTGGTGTTAATGGAGTGGGGAGACATTTGCACATACAACATAGACGGACGACGACGGTTCTCAGCGACCGGAGCGACGCATTACATTCTAGCTGGACTTTGTTCCAAGCATCAAAAAAACTCAAAACACTGCCATTTCACCCAGGCCTAGGTTTCTCAGTTATGCCTATCCTTTCAATGTGTCAGATTTTGTCGTCTCGGGGAAGTCTCCCCAGCTTCGTGTTCGTTTTTCTTTTTTGACTTCTGGCAATGCTCTGTGGTGCTATCGGCGGTTACGCGTACTGAAACCCTGTTGGTGCTGCGGGTGTGCGAGGTACGTTGGTACTCATATGTTTTGTGTTTGATGCTCCCGTGCTGCTGGGCTCACCAGTGTGAAACGGCCCTTTCATTTGGTGTTTTCAGTGATCAGTCAAGCAGTCTCTCAGAACAGCCAGAATTCTTCTTGTTGGGGTTCGATTCTTTCGCGTGCCATATCGTCCCAAGTTCGTTTATGGTCTCCCTTGCTCGTCATAGTCGCGAGCCCAATTCGCTTGTAGCAGTTTGGCTTGCCATTGAGCGACGGAGTCTGTACGAGCAGGAGAAATATATCAGAACTCGTCGGCGGATTTTCCCTGTGCAGTGCATGCAGGAGGTAGATCTTAGCAAGCCCGCAGCGGAATGGCGGGCTACTAATGCAATGGCTGAAAGACTCGATGGATAACCCTTGGCCTCTGAACGAGGCATCTGGGTAGCATCCAACAACTGCGTCGTCAAGTTTGAGCTCTTGCATCTCGCTGGTGCATTTTATATCTTTGCGTGGCCTCTTGATATACAAATCTTCTCTACCACCTCGGCCACTTGCAACGATTTCTCGCTGAGCCATTTCGCATGAGAAACGAAGGTACCAGGGGTACAGTGGCGCGTCGAGCCTCAAGCAAGCGCCGTCTCTGAGTTTGCCGAACGAGTTGTCTGCTGACAATGGCTCGACGTGGATGTCCTTGATTGCATGTCGTAGGAGGGCGTCACTCGTGAGCCAATTGTTTCTATACCAGTCCATATAGCTGATTGTCTGCTCCATTGAAACCGACGCCCAGGACCATGACGGGGCGGTGGAGTCTTCGGGTCGTGGCTTTGGACGCTCCCTTTTCCCTTGAGGTCTTACATACCACAATAAATCCGTTGGGAGGGTCTCCTCCCACATACCTGCAATATACTTGTATCCGAGATGGAGCGCCAATGCCTGGGCGCATCCACCAATGGCGGGCAATACGTCGGATGCATATGTCAGTTCCAGCTGAAGATATACTTCGACAATGTCTTTCCAATATTTTAATGCGTTGTGCTTCCAAGCTTCCACGATACCTTGCTCTCCTATGCTTCGCGTAGCCCCTGAGAGTAGGCGCCGACGACGACCAAAGTCAGAATTACCAAACCATTTAGGCTTGCGCAATGGATGCGGTGGCATCGATGCGTTGCAGCACTCGCAGCATGAGGATTCATAGCAGCGAAAAGAAAATTCTCCATATGTGCAATTGAGAATACGTGGTGACAGCAAGCGCTCTTGGAAAACCCAACCGCGAGTCAGCAGTGGGTAGTGTTTGTTGATCTCGGTGTCCAGGCCTCCTTTCTTATCAAGTATCCGGGCAGCGAGTACATGCTTCTCGTCGGAATTTGACACTAAAAGGCAGACGTCAGGCCACGCGTCTTTTAAAAAGCAACCATCTGATGAACTCGATGATGATACAGCAGTGATAGTGAGATGGGCATTCTGGTAAATGCAGCCCATCTTTGCAAGCTCCCTGTTCTTATCTTCGTTGTCATCGCCACTCTGAATGATGCAAAGCGAATCTATCCACATGTATTGAATACTCAGCTCTCGCGCGATAGAGACTCCGTCGCTGAAATTTGCTGGTAACTCTTTCAAATTGATGAAGTCTCGCATTTTCGATATGTTTTCTGCTGTTGTTCGGTGGCGCTCAACTCCGTCATCCCAGCGGTGGCTAAGGCAGGCATATTGGTACGAGCTGACAGATACTGTGTCGATCAGTCTGATCCCATGTTCACCTTCTTTCAGAATTGGACTGAGATCCAGGAGTCTGGCAGGACGGTCGGTGTCATCTTGTGCCGCAGGACGCTTGGGACAGCCTTTGTGATTATTCAGACATTCATCCATCCACCGTCGTAGTCGTGTCATCGAGACTTCCCTGCTGGAGAGGATGTTCGACAAAGACAATGGCTCGAGGCGCACACTTCCACCTACTCACTCAGTACTTGTCCATTGTTCCACAACAGATGACTCACCCAGAGGTTGGAACAGCTGAATAATTTCAACCGACTCTCCCCCGCCTAGGGAGCGGCGCCTCAGATCAAAATTTTGACGAACAGAATACTCGTAATTTTCAGACAAACTTTGCTCATTCCCGGAGTACAGCTTCCGCAAGATCTGTTCGAGCACGCTACAAGATCGGCAACCTTGCGCAGCTGATGCTCCAATCTCACTTGTCGTGAACCACTCCTGCCGTGCCGCAAAGTGCTGCTTGTAGTACTCTTGCCGAGCCAGGCTTATCGTCCTTCTCTCTTGTCTGGACTGTGGAGCATGTTTCGTCTTGTTGTATGAGAAGTTGGCTTCCAACGTCCTCCTGTTCTCACAGTCGAGCAGGCAGCCGCCTGTGCCGAAGACGTCGAAGAAGTTCCTCGTGACTTGTGGTGTTTCACGCTGGCTTTCGAGGATTGCGACGGCTTCTGCGTGGCTTATGACAGTGACCGCCATTTGGAGAAGTGATATGGTGCAAGAACTCAGGAGCGCCGTAAGGCTAGCATGCATGGGTTACGTAAGTTACTGTACTGTAGCATGCTGTGCAATGCTGTCTCACTTCGCAGCCTGGTTGCGTTCGAAGGATGCCAGTCATATTAATCGAATGTCTCTTATCCGGCAAGATATTGAAAAGAGTCAAAGTCGCTAGCTAGCTGACGAGACTGACTTACGATTCTACGAACTGATAGTGTCTATGTCCATTTCAACTTGAGGGTGACGCCCAGCGGGCTAACAGCAAATGCAAAAAAAAAAGTTTATATTAGATGATCGTTATCGTGTACCACTTTTGACCTTCCTTATCTGCTTCAACTGAGCGGTAGCCGTCGGCGTCAGGCATAGCTGGGTCTGCAAGCTCTTCTAAGTCCGCGGGATTCTCAAAGAGATATTGTGGTAAGACTTGCCAAAAGTCCCCTTCGCCCCTAACAGATCTTAAGTAGGGATACGCTGAGTACTCTCCGACGCGTGTG
This sequence comes from Lachnum nothofagi, assembly GCA_003988875.1. Classification (NCBI taxonomy): domain Eukaryota; kingdom Fungi; phylum Ascomycota; class Leotiomycetes; order Helotiales; family Lachnaceae; genus Lachnum; species Lachnum nothofagi. The sequence goes on from QYSG01013334.1 coordinate 803,506, forward strand.
TATTGGCCATTTTCATCTCCTGTCAGTCTGAGAAGAAGTCCCTCAAGTAAGGTCCAACCATCTTCCTCATACTTGAAAATGCCAATAGGCCAGAGCTCAAAGCTATCATCATCATTTTCGTCTTCAAATAGCCAGTGGTCCCAGTGTGGTACCCCTATAAGCGAATCTTCATTGATCGTGACGCCCAGTAAACCGTCCTTGAAGACCGCAACAAGACTCTCGAGCTAATCGTCAACACGGCTCGGTCAAAGGGTCCAAATGCGTCAGAAATGGGCGAGCCGTTCAAAGTGATTGATGCATATATCGACTATCTTGACGAAAGTCTCCGCGAACAGAGGTGATCTGGGTTTCAGCTCGACCGGCGTGTTCACTGCTGGCCATGACCAGGAGGGGAACTCCCATTTCTCTTTCGGCCCTTCAAACGGCTTGCTTTGATTGATGGCAAATTCGCGGAGAGAAATGCCGCCCCTGAGCTGAGGCCAGGCGTCAAATAGGACACGGCAGAACACTCAATAACCGGGGTTCAAGCCCTGCCTTATTAGCCTTGAGTACCAGCTATCTAGTTCGATCGAGATGTTTCCCTCAATTGGTCATTGTTGATGCCAATCTCGGAGGGCCACCAGATCGCGCTAGAGTCAAGAGATGAAATACTAGCGCTTTCCCAATCTTTGTCGTCGTTCTCATGGTTCTCGGGTGCACCGTGAACATCCTCACCCTGCGTATTCAAACCTGCTGCTCTGGAAGCTGCGCAGACCTTCGTCATCTCTATCGCTTGTGACTGGCCGTGAGACTTTCATACCAAGCCGCTCAAAACTCTCAGCGGCCTCATCAAGATACGCCATTGCTTGCTAACTTCGCTTTGTTCGTGCGGCGAAAGATAAGATCCAAGATACTCAACGCATTTTAGAGGTAGCCTCCTGGTCGTAAAGGTAGTTGTATCATTGCAAGTTCCGAAGCATGAAGTGAGGTTCAAAGTGCGGTAGGCAATAGGGATCGCTGTTGACCTGCATGTTCGGTCAAGGGCCTGACTGGCTGAGACGCCAGACCAACTGGGCGAACAAGAATAATTCCCCTTTTCTTGACAGATAGAGTCAACTGTCGAAACTTTAGTTTATTGTTCAAAATGCTACAAATCCGGACTCCCGCTCCTAGCCTACTCCCGGTCCAAGCCCAAATCCAAAAATGCAACTCCTTTAAGCAGTTCCGCTTCAGTATCTCCATCAGACCATCAAATACGCCACAGCCCACGCACTACCCCCAGCTAACATACTCTTGACAACCGACAAGCCTAACCTTTGAGCAGCGCTGCTGCTCGAACTAGTGGTTGTGCTAGCTTCCCTCAACTTCCCCATCCCACCACCAAGTCCACTGTCACTATCACTATCACTGCTCTCCGAGACACTATATGAAACTAACAAAGAAGAATCGTTGACAAGACTGACAGAAGTAAAAACTTCGCCGCTCGAGTTATCCAACTCCATGATCGTTGCATCCGATACGCCCTCACTAGACGCCGACGTAGACGCCACACAGTTCACGAAAGTCACGTTGCCGAAATCAGCAAACGCAACAAGCTCGCTGTTTTCGCTGTAGTCTTCCACAATCCATTCTGCGTTCTCGCCTTCGAGGGCGTAGGTAGAGCTTAGCTCCATAGTGGCTGTTTGGCCGGTCGTCAGGTTCTCGATCGTTGCGACGCCTGTGGTGGTGCTTGTTGCCGAGACTGAGGCTGTAATGTTCTAAATACATGTGAGCAATTGAAACGATTTGACTTCAGTTCAAGGTAGTGGAATGCGTACGTCACCGGCTGATATCTGAATATTCTTGAAAGACTTTGACAAGTCTGGATACCATTCGTACCATGCATCATATGAGACTTGACCACTGGTCGACACAATCACATCGACACCCGTTTGCAAAATAGCATCGCTATACGTATACCCATCTATACCAACCCAAATCGCCGCTGCGTACTCCCCATCCGTACTTGAAACACCAGAGGGAGCAGACGGCTTAGGGATGATAAAGGAAGCCGATACCGTGCTGAATGTCTCTCCTGACGGCGGTGAATCTAATACGGCGCCGGCCCAGTTTGTGCTGTATACGACATTGCTGCTGGAGTGAGAGGTAGAGTTGGTGTTGGAATGCGAAGAGTTTGAGGTGCTCATTGGTCCACCCATGCCACTTGCACGGCCTGCTCGCCGTTGCATTTGATGGCCATGACTTCTTCTGGAGCGACTTATTGGTGCAGGAGACGCGAGAATGGTTGGAATGAGGGCTAAGATGGAAGTTGAGAGCTTCATGATGAATTGCAGAGAGAGAGAGAAATAAGATGGAAATAGAGAAGACAAGGATGGCTGCTTGAGACCAATTACAGAGCAAGGCAGTCTTGAAGAATTTATACATACAGAAAGACAGACACACGCAATGGAAGACATTGTAGAATGAAGTCGTCCACACACCGAAAAAACGTATACCCTACCATCTAACTGCGCCACGGAGGGGGACAGATGACGAGTATGTAGAGCGCAGCTGCGCGGCTGGTGAGTCGTGAGGCATTGTGGAGATGTTATAGAGGACCTTGACTCTAAGCTTTTCAATGGCCATGAACAAGGGTTTACGCGGCAGGAAGAATTTGTAACTGTACGGTACGCATGAAGATGCTGAACATTTTTAGGGCGACTCGTCACGCGAGTGGAGCCGATCACAAAAGTGGGCTCCAGGGCTGCGATGCTCCGCCACCAGCGACAATGCGTCGAGGACTCGAGGCCTCAGGGGAAAAAAATTCTGTAAACCATACCTCAATCAACGACTGATAGAACAAAAGCCAATGTAGCTTATAACAGAACCTAGATGAAGCTTGAGGTCGGGATCATTGTCATCCTGCCTGCTCGGTTGATTGGCTATGACTCCGAATCGACTAGGCGTAGGCGCAGGTATACATCGGGAAGGTAATTTCTCAGTGTTTCATGATATTTTCTGTTTTCAATTCCTAGCTTGATGGTGTATGTTATCTCAGCTAATACACTAGAACAGGAATCTCACAACACATGAAACAACCAATGCTAGCCCTGCAGAGCGAAGCTCAGCTTTGCTCATGCTGCCAGCGCTAATCGTTTTTTTCACGCTGCCTGTACCAGTAGTGATTTCCACCTCTTCGACGGCTTCATATGCTGACCCTTCATCGTCTTCGGATACTTTAGATAGAGCAGGCCGTTTAAAGTTCCAATGAATACTTGGTTTCGTGATATTCTGGATGCAAGCTTGCATAGGATCGTCGTGGTCGATTGCATCCGTGTAGATGAAGTCTATTCCATATTTCTTGTATTTTGTAGCTACCAGCATCTGTTTTCAATTAGCGTTGATTGAATTCAGCCAAACTTTTGTTCTTTGCCTGATTTGTTTCTCTAGTTGCTGGGGAAGTGATGTTGCCTAATCGAGAGCAGCGACTGATCATAGCATCGTAGAGCGTTTTCGGTCCCGTGTGCATATCCCCCTTCCAAAATGAAGATCTTATCCCCCTGATTTGGATGATAAATCTTATGGAGTAGCTGTGCTCTCCGGCGTCGAAGTCGGCAAAAGGAATAAGTCCGGGGGAGGTCTGCACGCGGGGTGGAGGCGCTCGTCGCGACAATGACCCCGATGACTCCGTTGAGAATCGAGTACTTGCTTCTGTGGCTACGAAGAAGACACAGAGAAGAATGAAGATCAATCGCGCCATCTTTGGAGGCAATTGAAAAGTGACTGCTCTAAAATTTCAAGGTGAACTTTAGAGACTGAAAATTTCATTCAAAACGGATATTTCGAATCTTTGCAACAGTTTGTTCAAATATGAAGTTTATATAGGACCATTGATTTTGAATATGCGGAAATGTAAGTATACATGGTGACTTCACTATGTGGGCGCTAGAAGTTCTGTGCCCTTCCAGAATGTATACTTGACGTAACTATTCCCACTTCGTTAAGCCGGGACCGCCTCACGTGGCTGCAGTACCCAAAGCGTTGCTATTGAATGACATAACATTAGATGACGACATGCGACAGCCTTCATTGCATACGGCATGAACCTTTGTGAAATAAACTTTGGACTCAGCAAATACGCCGTTGACTAGGTCCTAGCTTCACTTTGAATCTGCAACAGGAGATCAAACATTTAACGTATGTTTGCGCCAGTGCAATGCTGGAAAAGATATAGAGACATTTGGAAAAAGATCTAAAATGGCAATCGTCATCATCCTACCCATTTGGTTAAGTGTTTAATTGGGTGCAACTCTGAACCGACTAAGTGCGGAAGAATGTATCAGGGAATCAAGTACTGCGACTTCATTTTTCAACTTCCGTCCTGATCTAGATCTATTACATTCACTACGCTGCAACTAGTACATTATAATAGGGACATAATAACACAGAAGATGGTCAGTGCCAGTCCCACAAGACGAAGTTCGGCTTTCTCCGTAATTCCAACACTTGCAACTTCAACTTTGACCAATTGAGCGACTTCATTTTCTGGATCTCTGTCCGCTCTGTTGGTAGCCTCTGTTTGGAAAGGCCATTGTATGCTTGGATTCTTAATGTTCTGGATACAAGCTTGCATCGGGTTGTTGTAATCAATGGCATTAGTATAAATGTAATCTATACCGTATCCTTGCCATTTCGTTGCCACGAGCATCTACTACGCGGTTAGTCCCGTTTTCAAATTCGAATCCGAACTTGGAAGATTCTAGAAGCGGATTGTGAAACGAACATGATTTGTTTCTCGGGTCGCAGGATAGCTGATATTTCCTAGCCGAGCGCAACGATCGACGATGTCGAGGGCAAGCTTCACAGGTTCCGTATGCATACGGCCCCCATAAAATTGGAAGGCATAATTCGGATGATCGATCATGAATTGGATAGAGTAGCTGTGTTCGCCGGCGTCGAAGTCGGTGAAAGGAATAAGCGAAGACGTCTTCGGGCCGCTGTCTGGCTGGACTCCTCGAACGATCATTTTTGGAGATACTAAAAGACCAGCAAGAAGTAGTAGAATGAGTCGGACCATTTTGAGTGTCAATCTAGGTTGTCTTTCTGAAGTCTGATGGATGGGTTTTGAGAATGGAGAAGTGTCCGTATTTTAAGACCGATTTTGTGAATACTGTCAACGATTTGCTGAAGCAGAAAGATTCGATAGGAAAATGCTTTTGTAAAATGCTTGATTTTAAGTAGAGCAATATTAAGCTAAATTGATCTCACTTGCACGGGCCCTGGAAACACTTGTGACCTTCCGGAATACGTAATTGACGTAGCTGTTCCCACTTCGTTCGGCAAAGTGCCTCACGTGGCTCCAGTACCATATTCTGACCGTTTGGTCATTAAGTAAAATATACCAGGTAACAGGAGGGAGAAAATAATACCGCTATGGTACAAAGCATAATGGTAAGGGTGTTGAGGAACATTACTGAGGTCGTCGAATATTTGAGATGGCAATCTCTATGAAATACCATAGCCTCTTCCTGGGTTCTTTCCATACCCTAGCAAATCCACCGTCTACCAATCCTTCAACTTCCCATGCCCCGTATCAATAATACTATCATTAGCCCAATACCCACCACTCACAGCCCCCACATCACCCACCGCCAACCTCACCGGTATCCTCGCGCCCTCCATCGGATCCTTCCCAAACTCCCCGCCCAGGCGCCCCATATCCGTCTTGTTCCACCCAGGACAACAGCAATTGATCAATACCCCAGGGTACTCTCTCGCAAGCACAGCCGTGAGCGCATTCACGCACGACTTACTTACGTTATAACTCCCTTTACATGCTTCCAGCCTGATTCCTCTTCCGTGCTGGTCTTGACAGCATGTAAATAGCTGGCTGTGAGAGCGTCCAGGTCGGATAGTGTTAATGTGGGAGAGCTGAGCTGGGACTGGATGGACGGGGAGTAGGAACTCAAGGCTGAGGAGCCCGATGCTGAGACGCTGACGATTCTCGCTCCAGTTTTCTTCGCCATTCCTCCTTTTTTAAGGAAAAACTCACAAACATTCCTCGTGCCCCTGTAATTCACCTCGAAAGTCCGAGCAGCATTCTCGTAGCTGTACTCTTGATCAAGAGCGACCGCGGCGTTGTTGATCAGGATGTCTATCGGGGTGTTGATCTTTGAGATGAGGGCTTGGATGGAGGATGGCAAGGTGATGTCGAGTTGAGCGTAGTGGATGAGGTTGTTGTGCTGTGGGGTGATGGAGAGAGAGGCGCCTGAGCGGGATGTTGCGTAGACTGTAAGAGGGGGGGTTGTGGAGGGTTTGGGCGAGGAGACGACATATTCCGAGGCCAAGTCCACGATTTGAGCCCGTTACTACGATGATCTTGTGTTTGTCCATTTCGAAGAGCGATCATGTAAGTGTAATATGGTTGAGAGATGGCAAAGGCTGTAGTGAGGGATGCTTGTGGGAGATTTTGCTTGGTCACAGCAGATCGAAACGCTGGCTTTTTTTTCTCATGAGAATTCTCTTGTATAAGTCCTTTATATAATTGCTGAAGTAAAAGTACGAGAGAGCGATGCTAGCAGTAACAGTACATTCCAAATCATCTTACTTTGATAATCTACCCCGAATCTGATCCTCACTAAAGTCCATTTTTATGCTTAGACTTAAGTAATTGCTGCTCTAACCTAAGCTAAGCCCTAAGCCCTAAGTACGCTAATAAATCAGCTGGATTATGCTTAAAGGATCCTCTTCTGGCTCCTTTGCAAATCGACTATAATTACTATATTGTTTAGATATAGATTTTTGTTAATGCTTATTAGTTTGGAATATAGCTACCCCTATAAGCCCAATAAGAGTCGTAATAATGTTGGTTAGGGGGTCGATTCTGGCTCCCCGTCCACCATTACAAGAATGCCGAGAGAGCCGATTTTGGACCCCTGTTAACCTGAACCGAGCCTTTTTCACTCAACTTCATCGTCAATTTGTTAAGCACTCACCACTCATTCAACTTCTCCTTGCACCAAAGGTCGTATTCAAATACGCACAATACTATCTCTCAATTACCGTTAACAAATGCTTCCAAATAGCTTCAAAAGTTCGGGGAAACGACAACACAAGTCTTAAAAGGTCTCAACGCTTTGCGTTCCTCACGGATATGTTATATACGAGACGAGGTACGATTGTCTCAACAACAAGGTTGTGCTGTGGAACGGGAATAAAACGTCCAGTGTAATATCATTTATGCAAGACTAAGTAGCATCACCGCCGCACTTCAGGTAGGCAAGTCCAGAATTATATCAAAGGGGGGGTCCATACCCAGGCTCCGTCATCATAAGGAGCAGAGAATTGCATGCAGGCAAGGCAAGACAGAATCATCTCGGCAGCAGAGTTTGATACCTCTCTCCTAGGATAAATAATTACACCCCTAGGGGTCTATTGCCACCTCGCTTACCACAGAAAATCCCCTTGTTAGTGGAGCCCCAGGCGTGTAATTATTTATCCAAACACCAAAGTACATCTGTCCACTGTCGTGAGATTCATACACCAGAGAGACTGGGTTTAAGGATGTTTTATGGCTAGGTTCAGCAGGATTCATCCAAGCAATACGAGGTAGAGTTATCTCGGCGGCAAGCTGTATTGGTAGGTGGGTCTCAGAATTGACGTAGCTTATCCCTCTTTGTTTTTTTTGTTTTTTTATTCCTGTTTCCTCATTTACGATTTATATCGCTGGCTGGCTCGGCCTTTTCTCTTCTCTTGTGGAATCCGCAACTGTGTTTACACCGTGGCCCAGGTTAGCACGTCGCAGACTCTAGGTAAGAGCTAAATTCATCTTGCTATGCCAGAACGAGACCCGGCTACAACAGCACCTCACACCCAGGCCGATTTCATCCAGGCAATCCGCAACCTGACGACGCCAGCGGTGAAGCAATCCTTGACCTAACCTCGTACACGCTAGAGACCTTGCTGCTGCTGCTGCTGACCCCCGCATCAACAGATCTATCATTTCGATCCTGGCGAGGGCGGTCAAGATCGTGCTGGTTAGTGGTGAACTCGGCCCCGGGCTACAGCGAGCCGCGGATCAAGCAGATAATTCAGCATATGCTGACGTGAGTCATCTGCTGACTCAGTCTCAGCATGATCTCGGAGTGGGCTGGAGCATCAAGGCGCGGTCTGGCTGCACCAGGACAACTAGAACTGCGGACTGCTCGCGTTTGCGTGTGTGCGCCATCTGACCCGGTGGCTCCTGGGCGAGTCCATCTGCCACCGCACAATCTTATGTAGTGCTTATTAGCATGCATGCAGTAGCCTGATTAAATTATACCTTATTAACTAAAACCTGAGGCGCCAGGAGCTAGTATAAACAGAGCCAGTCAGGTATTGGTATGCCACATAACTCAACAAGCCCTATAGTAAAGTAGATTTGTGGATCATATTTTTATTGGATTATTTTTTTATATAATTTAAAATATATAATATATACTACTATTAAATCTTAATCCTAATGACCTAGTATGACTAGGATAGATCTAGTATAACGAGAGTAGAGAATAAAGTAAAACTATATTAAATTAACTAAAGAACTAATAAGGTTTATAGTTAAAACTCGAGGATATCGTCTCTCGCCTAGCCACGTGATATATAGTCCTAATCTGGTCATCATGTGACCAGATATATACTAAACTAGCTATTTTTTTAATAACTATTATATTTTTAATAAGAATTTATAAAAAAACGAAAATAGATTTCTAAGTCAAATTTAATAAGAACATTATAATCGAATACGAGAAAACCAAGATGAATTTTATATCATAATACGTAGGCTAATTTAGGCTTTGCTCAACTCGGCTTAGATTAAAGTAGAGATTATTCACGTCCGCAGATTAAAACGAAACCACGTAAGCATAGAACCTGCCCTTGTTTGAATAGGGGTGTTGGAAGCACAGTATTCAGCTTCCAGTAAATAATCACGTGAATCTAACTGGGAGACGTACTACACGAGCAGGTCACCCTCTTTGAAGGTAATCCAATCGTATTGTAGTTTGTGTCTACCCTTTGTACGTCTCTAGGGACGTACGACATATATATCTATCTAACTCCTAAAGCTCTCTTCCCTCGTACGAAGCACTTGTCGTTTCACTAAGCTTCAGATATGCCAGCATACCGTAAAGCACTGTGCTCGCCGTACGATCACGTGCCCGTCACATGACGTTCTCAACAAGGGGTAACGGTGACGGATACACGTAAGCGAGAGTATAGGCGAATACACTATGTGACCGACGCTAAATTAGCTAAGTGCTGATGGAAGAATTTGATTTTAGAAATTTGGAATGATTGCGGCTATGCAAAAGCGATATATATATAGATATTCCACTTCTTGTAAGACCTCTAAGAGGGTGTGAAGCTAAGCATATCGCCCAGAAGAGAAAGATTAACTCGAACGCTCTTGTCTAATTCGATGCTTACCAATCACTGCAATGTCTCTAACACGGAGGAAGACCCTCCGATCCGAGGACCAAGATCTCATCTGAAGTCAAAACTAGGCTGCAGAAGGTGCAAAGACAGGAAGGTTAAGGTAAGTAAACATGCCTGTCGAAGTACATGAGCACACACTGAAGCACTTCCTTGCAGTGCGACGAAAGACATCCGGTATGCGAAAATTGTGCGAGAAGATACGGCAATTTGAAACCCTGTCGTTGGGATAACCAGACAAATGTCCAACCAAAACCAAAGTTTCCTCAGAGTAATAACAAGAGAAGAGTAACTCCACCTGAAAAACCTTTCTGTGCATTTCCTAGAGAGATGCGCGTCACTGAACTGCGGGTATTACATCACTACATCACCCATTTTGCGCCTCAGCAGCCGCGCTGGGGGCGTTTTGGGCTTCCTGAAATAGACCAATTCTTTATGGTAGACGTCCTACAGCTCGGATTTAGCCATGAGGCTGTTCTCTCAGGACTTCTTGGGTTGTCAGCATGCCATTACCTCTCTTTGGCACCAGAAGATCGAGATATGAAACATGCAGCTCGCGAATATCTGGTTGAAACTACACGTATCCAAGCACGCTTGGTATCTGGAATTAATAAAAATACTGTGCAGGCTGCATTGCTGGTTTCCGTGTTGCTTTTTGGCATGCTTAAATCCAGAGCGGCTCTTGTAGAGGCGACTGAGCTTTACAGACCTCCATTGGAAGTTTTGCATATGATGAGGGGTGTTGGCGCTCTATATCATAGGTCCTTATCATTTTTGCCAAATGATAATCATGTCGTTCAATTCATACAACTTCGGCCCAAGGACATCGACGCAGACGAGACTTCAGAACAAGTCATGCCCGCCACCATTCTCACTGACTTACTGAAACTGCGGCAAATCTTGAACACTGTGTGTAGTCCGAATGCTAGGGAGATCTACACGCACGCCATTTACAATTATCATAGTCTCTTGATTGCTTTGCTGCGCGAGGAGGATCCAGATTGGACAACACGTCGCCTATACGTGATGCTAGGCGAATGCTCTCAAGGCTTCGACGAGTTGCTTGGATTTGAAAACCCACTGGCTCTGGCGATTTTGGCTCGTTTCATGGCTTTGATGAAGTTATGCGATGGGCCAAGATATCATCAGGGTGTTGCTGAGTACGAGGTGTCGGGAATTGCGAGTCTGGTGCCGACAGGGTGGCAGTGGTCTATGGCATTGCCATTTTGGCTGCTGCAGTTCGATAGAAGTCATTCACGGTACAAAAAGGCCTGTCAAAAATTTCAACAGCGAGCAACGTAGATAGTACTTGAAGGGGACATACGCATTGCAGATGATGTACAGTACGCAGAACCAATCATCAATGAAAATTTGACGTGAAGCATCAGCAGCAAGAGAAGTAGGTGGCAGGTTTTGCTTCCAGTAGGCGCGCTGCAGTTTCCTTACTCTTCTCTTAACGATGTATCGAATAAGAAGTCTTTTTCACTTGTTTCAATCATATGCTGCACTGGTCCTAACATTCGCTCAAAGTACATCGTCTATACCATCATGTTTACCATCTCCATGCGCAAACGTCAATCTAGCATGTATAGTTGGAAAGCTTTTATCCAATACTGCAATCGCAACTACAGACCTTGACTTGACAAACAATCTGTAATGTCCTTGAAAGCACCCTGAGCGTTGAGAGCGAAGTTTAGGCTATGTCCAGCGCCCGGATAGTTAACGGGATCACAACGCTTTGCAAGGGGTAGTGAATCTGTGTAATTGAAGCTGACTCCTGGCCCGGTGTCACAGCTTTGAAAAATTAGTAGACTGCATATATGATACATGCTGCGAGACTCACTTTCCAGCGCAATAGATGAAATCTCTCTCTCCAGCGATAACCTTTCGTAGTAGTTAGTAACTTGGAAAGGGGTAGAGGGTTTGGAATCTATACCATCGCTACTCCTGTGAAGTTCATAGGTCGAATATTGAGAGACCCAGAAGATACAAGCTCGCTGATACCAATTGGCGCTCTGTTATTGTGTGTGTACTGAGCGACTTCAACATCATAGTCTGGTGCCTTGGAGAAACTGTACTCGTTAGTTGAAGTTCTGTTATTTGTCTTGTTACTGTGGCATCCGAGAAGTCCTTACGCTTCGATATCTGCATAGATGTCGTTCGCAGTGAAGTAGCCGGGATCAAGGTTGCTCCACTTTGCTGAATTGACAGTTGAAGCTATTCGTGGAGCAAAACCTTGCAGGAAACCTACGGCATTTGCAGGACTGAAAGTAAAGCCAGTCAAGATAATTCCATCCGCAAGACCAGGCGATGCGGTAACAGCGGCAGCGACAAGAGCCGAGCCAAGACTGTGTCCGATAAGAACAAGAGACTTGGGTTTACCAATTGAGCCTGTATAGTTGCCAGCCTTAACAGCATTAGTGAGCTCCTCCAGAATCGCTATTTGGATCGAGGCTTGGTTCACAAATCCCGATAATCTTCCTTATGTTAGCAATTTACACCAAGGATCCGAAAACGACCTACTTTGTGGATAGTCCAGTACCGAGTCTGTCGTAGTAGAAGACTGAATAACCTAGAGAAATAGCGTAGTCCGCAAAACTATACGTTTCTGGCTGGAACGTTGGTGCCCAATAACTGCAGACGATCAGCCGTGTATACATATGTGCAAAGTTTCAACATACGATCCATCAAAATTAAGACCATGATTAAGGAGCAACACGATTCCACTCTTTCCCGTAGGGTAGGAGGTGCCTGCTGGGCTGCAGAATGTTGCAGAGATATTGTAATTCCCAGTTGATTGAACAGCTCCAGCATAAGGATTTCCTTCGATTCCAGCGGTAAAGTTACTGGCGAAATCAATAAGATCGTAGTTGCTCTTCCAAGGATTTGCCCACATCATGTTGGTTGTGGTTGGCTTGAGGGGAATGGTGTAATTAGTGCAGGTCTTTTGTACTGCTGCATCTGTGACTTCAGTGAGGCAAACAATAAGTGCTGCACTGGTGAGGGCTAGCAGCTTCATGTTGAAAGTCTGATGATAGATCTTGATAGATAATCTTGATGGATATTATTGATGCACAGGTACTATGAAGGCGCCTCACTTCCTTATATACCAAAAATCATGCTAGAGGAAGTATCCGTTCAGTATGATTGTATGTCTTTTCTCAAGACCTAAGCTGTAGAAATTTAGCTTGTGTATGACATAGTAAGCGTGCGGATAATGCAAGAGCGATCCATCAACCAATCAAGATAGAGTGCGAGACCGAGTATTAGCTGCTTATTTGATAGTCTAGTAATAAGCACTAGAAGTATTTCAATATATTTGTCATAATGTTGTCTACATCCGATCCGAAAAACTTTTACATTTCTGGAGACGGCTGCACGTCTCGGTTTCGGGTTCAGTCTTGCATTAGCCCTACGAGGCGTACAGGGCCAATGTTAGCTTTGCTTTAGGGAATAGTGTTCAAGAGTTGTTGTCTTTCTTGATGTAACCTATCCGCTCTTTAAGACAGTCAGCTTATTAAGCCCTAATTTCGATAACATCAATTGCTTCGCCTTTCCGCTTTTTGAGCTATGCTTTCAACTCGCTCTCGCTTTTCGGACCGCAACAACAGATCGTAATTCCAAATTCAAGGTTGTCAGTCATGTTGGAAGTGCATTGTGTTTCTAATACAAGAACGATAAAATGCTTGACAGCCTCTAGATATATAAGGCGCGCTCGCTGCCACTTGTGAATTTATTATTCACACAACACAAATCGACAGCAAGTGAGCACTCGCCTCTTCAACGATTTCTCAAAATCTGAATCCTCGAATATAAACTTTACGCTATGTTGTTAATCACCTCGTCTGTTGCCATGGCTCTCTTGGGCTTGTCTGCCTCTGTACTTGCAGCACCTCAACATGGTATTCGACAAGCAGCACCAAACCAGCTCAGTTTGACAGCTCAGCTCACTTTGGCTGACTCGTAAGTATCAATTTGAATCCGTTGTTTAACAAAAGTTTCCACATCTCTAACACGCAAGTAGGGCCGCTGATCGATACAATCTTCTTTCCAATGACAGCGATTTCGTCTATGACTGGAACCAACCTGGTGCAAACCCTTTTGCTAACCGCAAAACATTCCCTGCACTTGTCGGCGCCGGTGCTGCTGTGGCCTATGCGGAGATGCCTCGTGAGATACAAATGTCTCCCTTCATAGTATCTGAACACGAACTAATAGAATATAATAGCTTGTACCTTCAGTGGGATCCACATTCATCCACGAGCCAACGAGCTAGTGGCCCTCGTGGATGGTCGTATAACGATCTACATGATCCCCGAGCTCGGCGTCGTGAACGCCAATGGTAGCACAAGAGTTATCGTCAACGAGATTTCTGGCGGTATGGCAGCACTCAATCCTCAAGGTGCTTTACACACTCTATACAATTACGATTGTGAGCCCGCCAAAGGGGTTGCTGCATTCTCCTCAGACGATGAAGGAATTACTGTGATTGCCAGTTCGCTCTTTGCCGCTCCAGATGATATTGTTGCTGAACAGTTGGGCTTAGGAGTGTCAAACGATCAGATTGATACTGTAAGAAAGACCATTGAGGCAAATAGTTTCAGGATCCAGGAATGTCAGAAGACGTGCAATATTACTATGCGTCGCCATTAGAAGAGACCTTCGCCATAATATATAGGGGACTGTAGGTATCTTGGGAAGAGGAACAGCTGGGTGAGTTGTAGAATCACTACTGTTTGGTGCTGTTCTAGCTATGTCGCTCGTTGTGTGGAAGCAGTTCAAGTATACTGTCTTGTATTTGATTTTAGATATAGATGCGATCATTCATTGAATTTATAATTGCTAGTATGTAATTGATCTCCCGAATCAAAAATACTTCTACATATGTAAAGATCTTAGAGCTACGTATCTAGGCAGTCTCCGTGGACCCAAATACGCCTCGCTTTTTGTTTCTCCGGCCTCAGATAAAGTTCGAGTGGTGAAAGTCCATGCAGTAGAAATTTAGAACTACCAATATCAAAATGGCTAATGTACCTGGGAGTAGGTAAGAGAAGAGAAACAGAACTGACGAAAACGAAGGACATGTAGTGGAGTTGTTACAAATCTACAATCGTTCAAGAACCTCAATTATGCCCAAAATATGGCTAAAGGCTTGTTATAAAAAGCATATTATTATTTTCGACCAGCTGTACGAACTCACCTCTTCCAAACGAGATATAGAACGGTCCCGCAGTTACTCCCAAGATATCTCTGAACAACCCGACGTATATCTCACTTCAGCAACACCTAGTGCTCGAAAAGGACTTCACTGCAAGGGATTGCGAATATTTTGATGAATATATGTGTGGTGCGATCAGAAGAGACAAAGTTCTGAGTGATGCGATAAGCTCCCAAAAAGCTGCTGCAACCGTGGTCTTTTCTCCTCGGGGACTGGTCGATTGTCTCATAAGTCTGGATATCCACTAAAGCAAGGTCGGATATCTTGCGATAGCTTTGTTCAAGGTACGAGTGGAATCAGTAGGACAGGTCCGGTATATAAGCCTACAAGAAGGGGTCAGACTTGGGCCCAACCCCTGACGGACCTGGAGGCGTTGGTGGAGAAGTACAAGGGTCTGGGGACGCAGACGCGATGGACGTGAGATCGCATGCACTGGCATGCTGGAGATGCTGCGGAGTTGAGACAGAGGCTGGCGAGCAATGTTGGAATGCCCACAGCATTTATGAGGCTTGTTTTGAGTTTTCAATTGAATTGTGCCGGAAGCTATTCGATGTATGTGCAGTACGTCCCAAGTCGTGGTTGAGCAAGAGCTCCGCAGATTCATCCAGGAGTGCAGGGTTGGATTGCACGAATCCTCTATTATCTCGACACAAAGTATACAATCGCTTTCTATAGCCGACAGGGAGAGTTGGGAACAGATCAGGAGAGAGCTGGAGGAGGTCGGGATAACAGTGGAGGCTTTTGAACAGAACAAGGATTTCATCATTGCCTGGTTCGAGAATGCTGTTGCGAACGGTGACCTAGAGAAGCAGCCTGTAGTAGATCCCGGAGACGATCACAGCGTGAACGGGGAATACAGCGGGAATGACAGCAATGAAGACACCGACCATCCATCCTATGCTCGAAACAGTCAGGATCACAGAGGTAATGGTTTAGATGCTCAGAATCCCGAATTTGCCTCTCAGGAGAATCCGGTTATCCGTGACGGCAGTAGTGTAGCCGTATATAAGCAAACGCCTCACTTCGTGGATACAGTGTAGGTTCTTTGATACTGAGCTAGTAACAGTTTGTTTCTATCAAATTGCCGTTGGTATTTGCAAACTACACACCACTGAGCCCGTAACTAGTATACTGAGCACGTGATGAAAATAAGGGGTAAAAGGCTTTGAGATGGTATATTAGTAGTTGCTTAGTGCTTATTATATTATTAGGATGTGCAAGAACTATATGCAAGCTACAAGCACTATCTAAAGTACTATAAAGATTATAATCTCCCAAATACGAGGCCTTAACATGTGACTTTCATATGATTTTTATCACTTTTTGATCACGTGCCCCTATACTAATTACTATCCGTATAGTGCAGTGGTACCATATTTGAGCCCAATACGTATCACTGCTCCAATTTTACCACTGGTGCGTATTTTTAACCTCTCAAACTGCACTATACTATACTATTTACACTACTGCCATCACTACCGGTTATTAACTCATCATAATCTCGCCAATCTATCCGCAGTGTAATATCCAACTCTAATTCATACCTCGATGTTAATATGACCACCCTGCAAGTTTTTGATGAGCCAAGGCAGTTGAAGAAATGGCAAGTTTCTGGCCGGAGGAAGGTCTGTGGTATTATCCAACTATGGGGTTTAATACCCGTTGCAACTTCAATCATCTTGCTTGGCATCATTCTTGTAATTACGTTGACTGTATTGCTACAACAATCTACCTCACAGCAGAAGACCAGCATTCCCAGATCTACGACCTAAGCGTACAGGTAATCGAAACAAACACAGGAGGGTTTCAAGAACCACGTCCCCCAACCAACCATCACCGAACACACAACCAGAGCCTCCAGGTACTGGTCACAGACAAAAAATGGAGACGAAAGGGAAATCCTCCAAGGAGAACTTATCTGCGCAGCGTCCTCTTTCTAAAGCTGCCCCTACAAGCACTTAATTGGCATCCACGGCACAACTCTTGTGCAACCGTCGACTAAGTGCTTCCTGCGAAGATAGGGACTTTTCAGAAGCAAGAAGTCTAATACGACGAGATGGGAATGTGAAGTTCAGTGGCACTGACGGCACAAGTCTCAGTCTCTCCATTGATAGCAAACCCCCTATCTAGGTGCTGAAAATTGTACTGAAAATAGATGTTGGTGAGGTCAAGATTCGTCGCAGTTCATAAGGGGTCACCTTATAAACTTTTCTAACCTCAAAATCGAACGGTGATTAATGCACCTTGCCAGGTACATAGTTAGGGCCGTCGTGTATCTTCAAGAACTACAAAAGAGGGGAACGTGGGGAATGTCACAATTTAGGGGTGAAAGGTATTGTAGCGCAAAGCGCCTGCATCACCAATACAACGAGGTGTCAAACCTCTGTCTCCTTCTATAGTACGACTTAGAATCTATTCTCATTATATAAGAGCCCTCCATCCACCATAAGTTCCAATAAGTCCAACATCGACAACCCAAAACACCTGCCTTTGCTTCAGCCACAACATAATACCTCGTTCAAAATCTCACTCTCACAATGAAGTACACACTCGCTTTCCTCTCTACATCATACTCCTCATTGGTGTACGACGACCTAAGCTTCCGATACGTCAGCTCAAATGGAATCGTGGCCGGCGATCTCGCTGTGACGAAAGAATGCTATGCGGCTTTGCCCAGAGTCACGGCCATGAGTTTAAGGACTCTTCGAAGTGCAGTATATTTAGTAGCCGAATAGAAACAATGATAATGAAGCACACATATTCCTAACTCCAAGCAATACCTCGCCACGCAACATGCAAATACGGACACAACTAAAAGTAATCTCACCCAACTAGATAATAATTTCCCTAAGTACATACTAAACCTAAGCACTCTCCTTAACCCCTTTTAACTTTTCCCTTAAACTCCCCAGATAATCTAGTGGTTTTTATATCCGCATAACAGCCAGTGCAATAAGCCCCCCACCGCTAAATGGCATGGAGATCCTGTTCTGGGTCCGCAAGGAAGCTTTGACCGTTCACTGTCCTCACGATTTGAATCTGGGAAAACCCAAAAGTCGACTAACCGGTGATGGTATGAAAGAGCAAAGATTTAGGAGGCAGGTGATGCAAGATAATGCTACCTTGCAAGAAGAATCTGCCTTAAGAGATTAAAGAATGTATTTTTAGAGGGGACGAGGGGGGCTGTTTTAGCTTCTTAGGAGCCGACTTGGTGCCCCTGAATATAATCTTGTAGAGTTGACAACTTTTGCACGACAGAACCGAATAGGAAGTAAATCATGATTGGTTACTGAAAGGAAAACAGGAACGTGACTGAGCAACCTGAGCAAAGGGTGAGGCGAGAGTGAGTAGCGCCTGAGCAGAGTAGCGATGCTGGTGAGAAGCGAGGCAGGTTAAGATATGGCGCAGATTACCTGATTAGGTACGGCGAGTAAGTCGCTCAGCCTCATGGATCTACATGTGGGTCTCTCGCCGCGCCAAAATAGGATAGGCAGTTACGTTCAGTGGTGAATGCCCAACCTAGATATTTGTAAATACCGAAACACTTGTTACTCGTAAAGTTCGAAGATGAAAATACTCGGCCGGGGCGTAAGTGATCGCCACGAGATATCGTCTTGCTGCAAGTGATGTTTGATTTGCATGATTATGCCAAATTGTGCACCACTTACATCTCGGTATTAGGTTGCAGATATCTCACTCTATGAGCCTGTTTCCGGGCTTACAGACGATTTCGAATACAATTACCAAGGCGCAGAAAAGCACGTGTGGAAGCGCTTGAACTAATAGATATTGAAAGACGGTAGATATGAAGTGGTCGACAGGTTGACACTTGAGGAAAGGTGGAAGCCACTTGAAACGAGAGAAGAAATAAGTCTACGCAAAGAGATTATTGAGAATTTTGATTCAAATGACCTAATCCGACGATCATGCTAAAACGTCGGGATACGCTGCCCCGTTGCCATCGCGCCGAGTTGTGTCGACGACGAGATCCTTTTAGAACACCATCCAGCGCCGACACTCGGCGGAACTCCAAAGCAAAAGAAAGCATCATGAGAGCAAATTTTCCGGCATCACAAAAGGTCCCCACTCATCTAATCTAGCTCACTACCACTTCCTTCAAAGGCTTCCTCTCCGCGGGAAGCTCACTCCGTCCACAGCAGGCATATCCGTAAACCACGTACACCTCTCTCCGGCGCCCTGATTAACCAGTGCACATGGCAACCCATTACCGCCCTCAAAAATCTCCTTCATAATCTCCTTCTTCCCCGCCCCCGTCGCTACAAATGCAATCTTCACACCATGCGTCACAACCGGCAGCGTAAGCGTGATCCTCTTCGGCGGCGGCTTCGGGCTGTCCTCAATCGGCGCAACCCACGCATCATTCTCGCGCAGCAGCGCATGGCCCGGGAACAAACTACAAGTATGCCCATCCGGCCCGCATCCTAGCAACAACAGATCGAAAATCGGCAGCTTGACACTATCCCGCGCAGCAAAGCTGTTCACCAGCAACTTCTCGTACTGGTCCGCCATCTCCTGC
Organism: Lachnum nothofagi; assembly: GCA_003988875.1. Taxonomy (NCBI): domain Eukaryota; kingdom Fungi; phylum Ascomycota; class Leotiomycetes; order Helotiales; family Lachnaceae; genus Lachnum; species Lachnum nothofagi. Next base: position 822,687 of record QYSG01013334.1, read on the forward strand.
ACGTCGTCCAGATGCGCCACGTCAATCGTATGCACGGTCGGCTGGCCCATCTCGGCGGGGATCTTGTCGAGGAGTTCGGACTTCAGCAGGGCGTAGTTGGAGTCGGCGTGGTCGAGCGGCACGGCGCGCTCGTCGGCGAAGAAGATCTCCCATTTGTTGAAGAAGATGGTGTCTGCGGGGGAGGTACTGGGTGCGAGGAGGGCCTTGGCGAGGGCCTTGGGGAGGGAGCCGCCGGAGACGGCGACTTTGAAGATGTCGTGGCGGGTGAGGCCTGCGGTTTGGCATTGGATGATGTAGGTTCGCAGGGTCTGGGCGAGGAGGTCGGTGTCGGGGAATGCAAGGAGGTTGGGTTGTCGGGCCATTGTTAAGGCTGTAGTGGAAGTGGGAGGTGTTATGTTTGCGACAAGATGTTTGAATTTATGAGTAGAATTTCGGGGGGCTGGGTTGGTGGGGTGGTTCTTATCGATAGCTGACCGAAATCTAGGAGCAGGGACCGTTAGACCGATCGATATAAAAATAGGTTTGTGATGAAGGTGAATACAAAGGAGTGGTGAACTGATAGAAGTGAAGTTTGAAGAAAAGAGAAGATGAGATCACAAAAATCCGAGGTGCTGGTGGTGCTGTTTGCGACGGATCATCCAATGTTTCCGCCCACTGGCTGCCGAAATTTGAGCGGGTCGAGGGGGAAGCAATGACGAAGGCCCCGCGATAAGCTCATGAAACACCAATCCCTCCCTACGTACCTGTACCTGTGCTGAAGTCCGCGCCGGCCCTCTAGCTTCTCTGCCACAGCCGCAGATCGACTTGTGCTCACACTACTGAATATCAAAGGAAATTATTAGGATGTTTGGATCACGAGCAAGGAGGAGCTGGCTGGCGTAGGAAGGCACCATCAAATCGTGAAAGGATTGTATCTTACGAACAAGAGGCAAGGAGAACACTTGCTAGGAAGTTTGAGATAATATAAGCAGCCCACCTTAGGTCCCCACAACGAATCTCCAATAAGGAATCCTTTGTGCCACGCACGAGGCTGAATATGCAAACATCCACACAACCACTTCATTGGGAGAGGCTAGAGAACGGGATGCTTGTGATCCCCGCACAAACTATCTTTGATGGCTTGGCTGAACTTTATGTCTTGCATCGCGATGCGACACTCATTTCTTTTGCCATCGTGGTGGCGGTCTTGTGTATTCCTGTGTGCTCTTTCCTTCTTTCCATCCATGTTTACTCTGAACTCTTGAGAACTGCTCTGTGTTTCTACTCGGGGTGAGGTTATATCTGTTGATAAGACTTTTTCGGAGCTCGTCAAGCCGAAATGTTTGCCTTTCTGATCGGAGCTCCCACGACGATAATATGCAGCATGCCTAAAAGGGAACGCTTGCATGTGAATATGATATAACTTGGTGCAACGTGAGTCCTTTCAACCGGGGTAACTGACGCTTCGGTCCGAGAATCCATTCTGCAATGAGAAAGCGTTTGTACAACGCACGCAAAGAGAAGCCAATCAATGGCATGCACCATCGCTATACATCTGCACGAGGATCCCAATATCTTATCTTTTCTATCAGATCTTCGTGATGCTTGCTTGACCCCTCCTGCTGTGTTGCTGTCGTTGAACGGGTTTTTGTTCCGAGGGCTCACTTGGCGTATGGAGGAAGGGATTTAAAAGCCTCTCACGTAACATGGCTGGCTGGCATGTCCTATGCTAGCAGAGGTAAGATCAGCTTCGAATGCAGCTATCCGATCATTTCTTACCGCGCCAGCCAGAATGAAAAAGAATAGGTGAGCACTAAGATTTTTATCCGTCACACGTGATCATAATACCCCTCCATCACCTGCGAAGCGATGGGCATTTCGGACTTAACGCGGACGTCGCAAACTTTCATCGAACAGCCTCGAAGTGTCAAATCTTCTTTTGTATGAGAACGGCGGATGCAAGATGGCATCGCAACCGGAGTATCTCACCGGCGATCAGTCTGCGATAGACGAATTCATCAATAAGTTCGACGTGCGTTAAGTCAGTCCCAGACCGTGTCAGCAATGTCGTACAAATACTGACTTGCGGTTCAGGTGTTTCTATTCGATTGCGATGGTACGTCAAGCTCTAAAACAACCTAGGACTCACGAATGATTTGAATTCTAGGAGTGCTATGGTCTGGCGATCACCTCTTCCCCGGGACTGTTGAGGTTCTAGAGCTGTTGAGATCAAAAGGTGCATCTTCCCCTACCAATGCCTGGAGGACACTACTAACTCCCTCCCAGGCAAGAGAACCATCTTCGTAACAAACAACTCGACCAAATCCCGTGCCGACTACCAAAAGAAGCTCACCTCCATGGGCATACCCAGCACCGTCGACGAGATCTTCGCTTCCGCCTACTCCTCTGCCATCTATATCTCACGGATCATGTCACTCCCACCCCCCAAAAACAAAGTCTTCGTCATCGGCGAAGCCGGCATCGAGACAGAACTACGCTCCGAAGGTGTCGAATTCCTCGGCGGTACAGACCCAGCGCTCCGACGGGACATGATGCCCGAGGACTACAAGGGCATTGCGGACGGTAGCATGCTAGATGAGAATGTGGGGGTTGTGCTAGCGGGGTTGGATTTTCATATCAATTATTTGAAGCTGTCGCTAGGATATGCGTATCTTGCGCGCGGAGCGAAGTTTTTGGCGACGAATACGGATAGCACGCTGCCGTCGAACCATACGTTCTTTCCTGGTGCGGGATCGATATCGATTCCGCTGGTCAATATGACCGGGCAGCAGCCTACGGCATTGGGGAAGCCGAGTCAAGCAATGATGGACTCGATAGAGGGGAAGTTTCGGTTTGACCGGAAGAAGGCGTGTATGGTTGGCGATCGGTTAGATACCGATATTCGGTTCGGCATTGAAGGCAAGCTAGGCGGAACGCTCGCTGTCTTGACTGGCGTGAGCAAGAAGGCAGAATGGGAATCCGAGGGAGCAGCCGTGGTCCCTACCTATTACGTCGACAAGCTGAGCGACTTGAACGGCTGAAGGGCCTGGACCCACTCGTTCCTGGATCCGGGGGGACGGACTTTAGGAGGCTCATGCAGTGCGTCGGAGGAGTTTGCTTTGTAAGATTTTACAATTTACTTAGATCGACATTTTCCTATTAGTATAAGATAAGAAAGAGGATCAATAGAGACAAAGGCCCGGCGATCTCGAGTGCTGTGGTACTGCGGGTACTTGGTGCGATCATGCCGCAAGTCTATTGCGCTATAGCATGAACGGAGCTACCTCCGTATCGCCTGCAATTGTGTCATTGGTTCAAACTGCTTGACGACGTCAGAAAAGGAGCTCAAAAGCCTCATTGGTAGTTCCTGCTCGACATGATCCGTATCTGTCGTAAATCCTAGCCCTACCAGGCCCCTTGCAGCGGAAGATTCATGATTCATCCTTACGAAAATAGAGGGGCTTGAGGGGTAATTCAGGACCCTGAAGATCAGACCCCTGGCACTAACGCCCCAGCGGTACGTCATTGGACAGGAGCATTCCCTCCGCTCTTCCCGACCCTCGCTTTTCATTGCCCTACATGAAATATCGATATGCGCCCCCAACCACAAAATCCACACGCCCTCCTACCTCCTTCTCTTCTCCGTTATTATGTCTTCGAGCGGAAGATGGACAGTGGCAGCGAATCGGAGAGCGAGTCGGAGGAAGACCACACGTCCTCCCTGCTGGATAACAGAAAGGTGTTGACAGAGAATTTGGAGAGGCTGCCATATGATTTGATAGGGTATTTGGAGAGGGCGGCTGTGTATGGGGAGTTGGGGTACCCGGATTTGGCGGCGGGGGATGCGTATAAGGCGTTGTTGCTTTGCGATGAGGTGCTGAATGAGGGGTTCGAGTACCACGCGCAGGTTGTGGAAGCGCTAAGGGAGAGGTGTCCGGGGCTGGAAGTACCTGCTTCACTACGAGAGAAGAGGAAAGATGGGCTTGAAGCTGGAATGCTGGAGCTTGGAATTAACCCAGAGGGTAATAATGGCAACGGGATTGAAGAAGGAGGGGCAGATGAAGAGACCCAAAAACTCCATACCCTCACCCACCTCGCCTCCCTCCGCTGCTTCCGCATCCTCTCCATCAGCCTCCTCCTCTGCGGCTGCCTCAACTCCGCACACGACTTCTGCACGCGCGGTCTCGCCACCTCGCCCACCGACGAAGACCTACTCCAGGCACGGTCCTACATCGAGGTCATGGCGCGGCGGCGCCTCAAGGTCGAAAACGGAGAGGAGATGGACATGAGCCGGCTACCGGACCAAGGACTCGTGAGGCGCGAAGTGTATCCGTGGAATGAGCACGAGCCGGATCGGTTTTCTGACGAGACGCTAGGGTTTTTGAATCAGCAGCTCGAGACAGTGGCGCCGAGATGTGAGGTCAGGGTCGTGGAGCTGCCGACGCTGGGAGAGGGGACTGAGGCTGGGGGAACGAATAAGCAGCTTGGCTTGTTTGCGAGGGAGGAAATTGAGCCTGGAGAGGAGCTGCTGGATGAGATCAGCTTGCTCGCGGCGAATAATCTGCTGAAGGAGAGCTTGTGTGATGCGTGTAGCTCGGAACTGCCGCCTCTTGGAGAAGATAGCAAGGTGGTCGGATGTCCAGACTGTGACGATATCATGTTCTGCGACGAGACATGCCTTGCACGCGCGCAGGAATCGTATCACCCCGCGATATGTAATACGGACATCGACACCATTGCCAAAGACCCGGACCCGAAAGAGAAGCCTTTCGCACTGTACCTAGTGCTCTTAGGTCGAGCATTAGCTATGGCAGCTACACAAGAAATCCATCCCCTAGACCTCAAAGAAGTAAAGTACATCTGGGGCGACTTCCTCCCCTCCGTCTCCAACGCCGTTCCGCTCTCCCCCAACGCCGGTCCCCCACCAACCTGGACGCTCCCCTTCTCCTTCTCCTCCAACATATCCGGACCCCTACACATCCTCGAGAAAATGGATATCGACATCTTCGCTTCCCTCTCTATCTACGACCTCTGGATCTTCAACACGCTGTATGCGAAGTTTAGGGGCACGGCGAGTGCGAGGGTGAATAAGAGGACAGGGCATCCCGAGGTCGCGGCTGTGCATCCGCTATGGTGTCTGGCGAATCATGACTGTGATCCGAATGTGAGGTGGGAGTGGGGTGCTAGGATGAGGTTTTGGTGTAGGGAGATGAAGGTGGGTGGCGTGACAGGAGGTATCAAGAAGGGCGAGGAAGTTTTGAATCATTATTGTGATATTGATTTGAAGGTTAGAGAAAGGAGAGAGTGGGCGCAGGGGAGTTTGGGGGGGTTGTGTATGTGTGAAAGGTGTAGGAGGGAGGCTGCGGAGGGGGAGGGAGAGAAATATGGCGAGTAGAGGGCGGAAATAATATCTCGTTCGATGTGAGATTTTAATCGGGATTTTATTCTTTCAGGTGATATAAAAGAGGTCTGCTTGATGAGTAGAGAGTAGGCTGAGTAATTGGATGATCTGGTGGCCGGATGGTTATGCCTGAACATCCCATCGTGAGGAACCCTCGACGGCCATGAAGCGGCTTTGAAGTTGGTGATATATACGATTATACACGAATTAGAATAGACGAAAAGAAATAGACAGGATCATTCCTTCAAACCCTGGCCAGGGCTCAAGTGACTGCCTTATCTGGGGTAAGTGTTTTTGCTGCAAGTTGCCTTTGCTTTGCCCAGTTCACTCGCATCATTGAATTGAAGCTATGCAGATGAGCCGTAAGGCACTGGTGATGTCGGCAGAAACAGGTGAACGTTCCTCCCGCAAGAGTTGGCGTGCGATACCGTACATTCCCAAATTTTCCTTTTGCTCTTGCTTATTTAACTCTTTCATTTTCCGCCAAACCTTCGACAACTCCCACATTGCATGGAGACACAATCACCCGAGGACTCGGGCGCTATCATTGCGATTCTTAAGTAAACAATACACCACATTGCGAGAATGGATTTCACTGACAACATGAAACAGCAATTCTGGAGAATCAAATACACCCACGAGCTAATTCCTTCAAGTTCAGCTGTCATGGAGGGGAAAACTCTATCACGGTTGAACAAAGCATTCAAGCCAGATCGTTGGTGCCCCTGTGAATTCTGCGCCAATGAGAGACAGTGTACATATGCAGATGACCTTGAATGCTGCGGGAAAGAAACGAGGATTCTGGTGCTTACGAGGGATGTTAGTCTACTTTAAGTAAACATTTCCCAGTAATACACGTCCAAACTGACAGCTGTTCTCAGATTGGCCGCCTGTCCTGCTTCCGTCACTCTTTCAGTTGGTCCTGAGAAGGCAAAGTTTCAGTGTCACAGGGCCCTGTTGGTGTCGAAATCAAAGCACTTTGATGCTCTGGCTTTTGGACATTTCGCATCAAGCACAAAAGGCGAGGTCGCATTGGAAGAGGAGTTCCCCGAGGCAATGTCAATGTTCGTTGCATGGCTGTACTCAGGTCAAATTCCCGAGAGGCTACGAGGAAGGTCTAGTACTGCAGAAGTTTAAGGTCCTGGAACACATCGTTGACTGTTGTCTTTGGAGGGAGAAAATAAGACGTCGAACGGTCGAGGCCTGGAGAACGCATCATGGAATACACATATTGATCATGTATGAGAATAAATAAGGAAGAGAATAGACAAGACACATCCTCCCAACCTTGGCTAGGGCTTATATGATTGTTTCATTCCGAGTGAGTGGTTTTGCTCTAGACTTATTTGCCGTTAGGTTGTCTGCACCTTCTCTAATTCACTCGCTATCTGGTCGACCAAAATCGTTGAATGTCTCGCGACAAGAAATGACATCCTCGAGCTCCAATTTTTGCTGGCCCACTTCCACACGCACTCCATCATTTCGGAATTCTTTCATCTTCATCATGGACGACGCAACACTACTTCGTGAAACGGAGGAGTCCAACGGTGAGGATTGCTTCTGTTTCTTCTGTGTTAAGAGGGAACCGACGAACGGGAAGTGCGCGAAGGAAGTGAGAGTGCTGCGGCACACCATGGAAGTCAGCTCATTGTAAGTCTATATGAACTCTTCATATCAGTCAAGCGACGCCAGTTCTAATCAATGGTCAGAGTATCAATGGTCAGAGTATCTACATGCACTACAATAGTTACTCTGGTAGTTGGTTCCAAAAGCAACGAATTCCATGCCACAAAGCATTGCTGGGCTTCAAATCAGAGTACTTCGACGCTATTTGCTTTGGCGCCTTTTCAAGCACGAGCGATGAGATTGTGCTAGAAAGCGAGCCGGTAACCTCGTCCTTTTAGATCATCCCCGTGCATCGCTGACCCTGTATTTATTCAGTTCGAGGCCATGTYAGYATTTGTCTCGTGGCTCTATAGCGGCCGCATTCCTGAAAACTGCACGATAGCCCCGGAAGCTTTGTGGTGCGTTGGAGACCGCTTGCAAAGTCCTGGATT